>PVHX01002242.1:128584-174452 GCA_004024805.1 Geosciurus inauris
AGGAGCCTGAGGGTCTTGCTGAGATTTAAGGTCCCCTTTAGTCAAGGGGCACAGGTGCTTCTGGCTGGCTTACCTCCTCATCTCCCTGACTTCTTTCCAAAGGGGAATGAATTCAGGATAGCATTTCAACTACCTGCTCTGTCCCCTCCTATTCCCCCCCCCCCATCTCTCTCTGGGGAAAAAAAAAAAAAAAAAAAAAGGTGGTGTGGGAATTCTCTCCCTCAGCAGGACACAGTGGGCACCGATTGGATAAGCAGGATCCTTCCCAGCCAGGTTCAGCTGTAGGGGACAGGCAGGTGAGGCAGGGCTGGGGTGGGGGACTGCGTGGGGTGGGGGAGCAGGATGTCTACAGAGCTGAGTGGGGAAGGCTCAGGAAAAGGAGCCCAGACAGTTCCCAGGCGGCTCCCAGGAGGCTGGCTTTGATGGCATCCTAGAATTTGGTTCAGAGTCAAAGCAAAGGGATGAATTTGTTAGCTGGAACGCAGCCCTGAATTCTCCCCAGGAAATTCACTGAAAGAGAGATTGAACCTGTGAGCGTCTGCACCAAGCTATGAATCATGGTCTTCCCTCCCGTCTTTTATACCCAACATTTCCACCTTCCTAGCTTGGGTTAGAGAAATTAATGCATAACATCCTTAAACTCTTAAGGTGCTTTGAAGTTTTCAAAGGGCCCTTCACTGATATTGTTTTGTGTGATCCTCTGGGCTGCCCCAGCAGGTAGAGGGGCCAGGAGGTTGGGGTGACGGTCCCACGGTACAATGGAGAAACAGAAAAGCAAGGCCAACGACATAGCTGGGGTGCGGAAGAGTCAGGCTCAGACTTGGCCTCCTGTCCCACTGCCTCCTGTCCCCAGGGGTCACAGCACAGGGCAAGAAGAGGCCTGCTCCCAGGGTTGGGCCAGATCTTGGACAGATCATCCCTGTACGGCACTCTTCTATTTCAACAGCAGCGCCAAGCTCTCTAGAACAGCGCTTCCTATTCAACACGTGACTTTTAAAAGTCTAAGCTAATTTAAACTAAACAAAAATACAAATCAGTCCTCTGGTTCTACAACCCCACTGAAAGTGCAGCACAACCACACGTGTGGTTTGTGGTTCCCACACTGCCCAGCACAGAACAAGCATGCCCATCAGCACGGAGCTGAGTGGGTAGCAGCAGAACTAGGGTCCCACGGCCCTCAGGCCAATTCCGTCTCCTGCTTAGTTTTTGTAAATAAATTTCCCCTGGAACACAGCCATACCCATTCCTTTCTATATTCTCTTTGGCTGCTTTCTTACTACTAACAAGGACACAAAGATTAGTGACAGAAACTTTATGGTCTTCAGGGCCTGAAATGGTTACTTTCTGGCCCTTTATGGAGAGTTGCTGATCCCTGCTCTAGAAGATGGGAATCTCTGAAGTTCCACTCAGGACCATTCAACCTCACTCAGAGGCTTAGAATGATCCCAAACTGCAGAAATCCCTCCTGTCTCTACCCCCTGACTATTGGTATGCATGGAACCCACCTGCCAATGTGTGTGTGTACAGAAAGGAAGTGTAGTTTTTTTTTTATTAACAAAGTCATTTCCCTCCTTCTGTTCCATTTTAGCAACCTTCTTCCAGATCTCAGGCATCATCCACCCCCCTGACCTGTTGGAATGGCTGAAAGATGGCTCATCTGCTGCTCGGTCCAACCGCTCATTCTCTGGGAGCCCAGGGTGCTGGTGAGCCTCAGGGCTGGTGTATAAGCCCTACTGATCTGGTCTACTTGGCACTTCTTTTCCCAGCCTTTAATGAACTCTGATGGATCAACTTCCCAGGGCTGTTTAGAAAGAAAGAATCCAGGAATAGCAACCATATTGATCGCTGCATCAATCTCCAGCCCCATATTATCTCAGGAAATTTTCGTATCCACCCATTCTATAGATGCACATACTTGGGTCTGTCAAAGTCACAAACCTTCTTTCAACCATTTTGCTCAACTGCCCCCGGGGGCAGCCCTGGATGACAGCAATGACCTCCTTCCAAGGAGAGATTTTCCATATAGAAAATCTACAATTTCTCCAAAACCAGACAGAACAGTATGCCCCACCCCATGTAACTCTCACCCCACCTTCAATAATTTTTAATTTATGGCCAATTCTATTTTGTCTATTCCTCTACCCACACCAGAGGAATCCTGGGTCCTTTTGAAGAAAATCCTGAGCATTCTGTCATTTAATCTATAAGTATTTCAGTAGGCATCTTTCAAAAACAATTCCATTATCAAGTTGAAACTATTCATAATTCCTGACTACCATCAACAATCCAATTTATATTTAAAGTTACTTAATTGTCTCAAAGAGTTTTTTTCCTTTATCTTTTAAAAATGTGGGTTGGAGTCCAGACATTGATAAGATCCAGACATTGAGATCAGTTGATCTGTTATATCTCCTTTAACCTACACTCTCCTGTTTTTCTTGCAATTTATTTAATAAAGAGATTGGGCAATTTGTCCCACAGAATTTGCCACAGTCTGGATTTTGGAAATGGCCTCTCCATTTTGTGATTTACCATGTTCCTCTGTCCTCTGTATTTGCTGTAAATTGGTAGATGGATGTAGAGTCTTGATCAGATTCGGGATTTTATGTTTAGTAAGAATATCTCATCATATAGAGTTTTATCCTTCCACTGGGGCACAAGAATGCTTGGTTTATGTCTTGTTGCAGAGGAGAGCTGTTGGTGACCTCTGTTGATCCATTGCTTGTGAGGGGAATACTAAATTCTAATATTTGAATTCTCTATTTCTGTTCATTTGTTAGCTGGAATACTTCTGTGATAAGAACTTTCTCCTCATCAACCATTTGACCACCTGACTGGAGGAGGTACCATTGCTAAAAGAGAGGTAGGATCAATGTTTAAATTCTTCTCCTCTCTTGCCCAACTTTCAAAATAATGAGCTGATACTTCAGTATCCTCCAAAGGTAACCAGAGATTTTGCTTTCCTTTCTAAAAAATATCATGAATTCATGAATTTAAACCTATTTGACATGTCCTGATCCATTGTTCTAGTTATTTTTAAGGAGATTGAACTGTTGGAAGGAATCTGATGGACCAAGTCCCCCTGTACCCACGGGTGGCCACCTTTTGAGCACAAGAGCCATCCACCTGGCTGGGGCAAACAGGGTGACCGTACCTTGCCCACACCATGGGACAGTTGACTCCATCTCCCATGTGGCCCATCTGAGATCTGCATGTGTACAGGTGAAGACTCAAACAGGGCAGCAGAACATTCTAGAACCCAGCCAGGTGGTGGGAAGGACCAGGCACCTCCTGGCACAAGGGAGACACTTGGACTCACTTTCCCATGGTGAGAATGTACCTGGCAGGGCTACAACCTAAACAGGCACTGCCTCTAAGCCATAAAATGTGTGTGCTTGCACGCATACACATGCACACCCACCCACCCACACACACACTAATACATGCACACAACTGCTGTTCTTGAGGAAAATAACTCCTCAGCTCCTGTCCCCACCTGCTGAACACACAGATGCTCTTGTCTTTCATAACTGGCCAACGTATCTGGTTTGAAAAAAGGAATAGATTATTCTTAAGGCATGACTACCTCTACCTTTATGTAAGTTTCATTTTGTACCCCTCTGGTCTCAGGACTCACACTGGCTGTGACTGAGTAGTTAAATCCTGGACTAAAACGTGGATATCTGGTTTAAGAGGGATTTCTAAGGCCATCTCCAAAGCCTTCAGATATCCACCGGCATTCTGTTTGTTTTACTGGCTCAGTCCCTGCTCAAGACAGGATACTGGAGTGAATTATTTATACCCCAAGAAACTAAAAGAAAGAAGAGAGAGAAGGAAAGAAAGAGCAAGGAACCAATGATTTCTCTATGGCTATTTTTCAGGTTACTGCCAATCTCACTAAAAAATATTCTTATTTCATTTTTGAATGGAAAATTTCATTTCTGTACTGCCGCTCAAGGATGATGTTATTGATTTATTTAAAATATTTATACTGAATTACAACATTAAGATAGACACATGCATTAGCAGGGGCAATTCAGAACAATATGCCCATGAAGTTTATTTTTGAATAGAAAGTTGAGAGGCTGTGTGTCTACAAACATCAAATGACTCATTTTTCCACTAATTACTGACACCTGCAGCCAAATCACTCTCTCCTAAAACTCAGCATTTCAGTTAATTTCTGCTCTAATTAGTGGGGTAACAAATACATCTCCTGCTTGATCCAGAAATGCAGAAGTCTGTGCAATGACTTTAGGAGCTTCTCATTTTTGTCCTAAAATTACAGAAAAGAAATCTAGAAATGGCAATAGTTGGACCTCACACATGACCTAAGTGGTCAGAGGTTTCTCAGTCTAAAACAGGGTCACCCAGAAACCAGTTAGTTCAATCTCTTAAGTAGGGTCATGGAGCACTCAGGAGCTGGGGACAGACAATCATGGGTTCACTTTTCTGCCCTGTGACTTACATGCTGTGTAACCTTGGGCAGTTTGCTTAACCCCTCTGAGCCTTGAGATAGAGATAAATAATTGGTTCCATTGCACTGAAACATTGTCTAAGTGAAATCCTTGGAACATGGGCGTTCTCCACTCATACTATTCCTACAGTTAGTTCTCAGGATCAGACCCATTTTTGTTGACCCTAAAAGCAACCCTTGCAATTTCAGTCCCCTAGACTTAACTCCTGACAGTTTCCACTGCCTGTTCCAGGTCCTACAGCTGCTGGCTCCTGATTTCAACTGACCTATGATATGGTCTTTCTCTCACCTTCCCTTGAGCTTTTCTCTCCCCAAGACCACCCTCTGTATGGAATATATATAATGAACACAGTCGCCCTGCCTTTCCCACCCTTTGTGTAATGAGGATAGTGACTTCTCTGTTGCAAGGTGCACGGAAAACTGACATTCCAAGAAAAATAGTCCAAATAGATAAAAACAGTTCAAAAAAGAAAAAATCAAAATGGTCTATGGAGCTTAGGAAAAGTTGCTCACTTTTATAGACAAAGAAATGCAAATTAAATCAATCACGGGACTATGTTTCATCGATTAGATTAGCATATGATTAAGGGCACAATGACCTCTGGTGCTGGCATGTCCATGTGAAGCCAGGCACTCTCGTGTCTGGTTCATGGGTGTGAATTGCTGCAAAATGTGCACAAATGAACCTTACGGTGGCCATTAAAATTTAAAAAGCATGTCCTCTGAACAAGTGGCCCCACTATGGAGAATCTATTCTACACAAGTAAAATCAACCATGCAGGAAACACTTGAGTGAGGATGTTGTCTCATTCGCTGGGGAAATGAGTGATTTTTTTTTTTTTTTTTTTTTTTTTTTTTTGTTACTGGAGATTGAACTCAGGGGCACTCGACCACTGAGCCACATCCCCAGCCCTATTTTGTGTTTTATGTGGAGACAGGGTCTCCCTGAGTTGCTTAGCACCTCGCCATTGCTGAGGCTGGCTTTGAACTTGCAATTCTCCTGTCTCAGCCTCCCTAAGTGCTGGATTAGGCTTGCGCCACCACGCCCGGCTGAAATGAATGATTCTTATGGCATTGTCAGAATATAGAGGGAAAAGAAATGGAAACAACTCAAGAGTGTTTTAGTATTGTTTGTGGGAAATGGAAACAAACTAAATTTTCCTCATCTCTTGAGTGGCAGGCTACATTTTAACACATCCCTAATTGATAGTGTTTCACACAACCATGTTACAAATACTGTGCAGCAGTGAAAAGAACAAATTAAAAGTTCTGCAGCTGAGTGACAAACCAACCTAGCCCACCCCTTGAAATGTGTCATAGAGCAATGCTTGGGATAATGGAAAGCCGGAGACTTACTTTAAGTGGGAAAATACAACTGCACTCGTGGCTCATTCAAAACCTCCCAGCAACTTCCTTAGATCACTAAAACTCTCTCCAACACCCATAGAACAACCCATCAAGTATTTTTGCATAACATAGGGCATTTAAAACACCAGTAACCTGATTATTTAACACTTAATGAACCCACTAGAGGATACGTGTGTACACACTCAACGTGATGTCTTCCTCCTCTACTGCGATTAAAGTACCCTGTAATAAAAGCAAACAGGGAAATAATAGGCTAAAGATACCGAATGAATGCAAAAGAAAAAGACACAGCAAAAGAAAATGAACAAAGAAACATTTTAATAACAATAGTTTGCAGGTTAAATGTTGTCTGAGGGAGGAGGGAAGAGCACACTGATGGGCACCACGTGCCACCCAGATGCCACTTTGTGAGGACCTTGTTTTCCAGGTGCCGGTAGGTGCTGTAGCAAGCAGCCTTCACCTACAAGCCTCTCTGGGAAACACTTCTATAGAAACCGTGTCCCCATGGTCATGTCCCTTCCCGGACAACTGTCATCCAAAAACTGATGGAGTGGATCCTGAGCTTCCTGGTCTAGTGGACAGAGTGCAAACTTCCTGGCAGGTCCATTAGGAGCCCTGTGATGTCTTCCATCTTTCTTCTTCCACCTGACTGCAGGGCAGAGAGGCAGAGGGGCTTCTTGGAGGAGGGAGGCTGAAGTGCATCACAAGGGGTGAGCAGGAGTCTGTCAAGTGCGCACACAAGGGAAGAGCACGGTGCAGGAGGCACCGAGGCTGGGAGACTGCAGCCTCCTCGAGGATGGAAGAAAGGCTGTGGAGATGAGCAGAGTGCTGGCTGTGGGATCCTAGTGGACCTGCCAGAAAGTTTGTCCTCTGCCTATAAGGCACAAGGAGAAGCTAAAGGGAATGAAGCGGGGATCATGCCAGCTTCACATGAACCCGTTCCATTGCTGAGGGTGCATTGGTGGGGAGTCAATGCCTTGCTCGGTTTTTGTTGAATCAATGAATGAATGCAGTTAGCAGCTTCTGCAAGCAGAGATGGTGAAGGGGACCACGTCGGGAGACATTAGGGATGTGGCATCAGGCTTGGTGACTGAAACGTGTGTGTTTTGGATGAGCGGTGGATAGCAGAGGCTAGCCAGGAAGCCTCGGTGCTAATTTGGAAGCTGAGGTGCTGGCCCTGTAAGACCACAAGGGCAGCTTTGAGTTTGGGAGTACATCCTTCTTGTGAGAAAAATGCACCCTGAATCTCGTCACCGGGAAGTTGAAAAGCATCATGTTATCAACATGATGGTGGTCAGAGGCACTCGTGACAGTGAAAATCTGCCAACATGAGGCTGAGTGATCTTATGAAGATATTTTATCATCACTGGGTTGGATCCTTCATCTCTAAATAAAACAAACTGGCCAGGCAGGATGGCGCATGCCTGTAATCCCAGCAGCCGGGGAGGCTAAGACAGGAGGATCATGAGTTCAAGGCCAGCCTCAGCAACAGTGAGGCATTAAGCAACTCAGTGAGATCCTGTCTCTATATAAAATACAAAAAGGACTAGGGAGGTGGCTCAGTGGTTGAGTGTCCCTGGGTTCAATCCCTGGTACCTAAATAAATAAATAAATAAATAAAATTAAACATAAACTGCTCCAATGGAACATAGGAAGGACCAGCAAAATCACTGAGAGCGTGAGTGTGATCTCACCTCACATCCCTGTTCTCATGCGCCTTGGGAGTATTAAACATCCTGCCTCCGGCGAAAGGCTCCTGTGCACGTCCTCCTGCTCGTGCTTTGAGCCTCTGCTCTGCAGCATGAACTGTGCCTCCCTTTGAGCAACCCAAATGCTGCCGGATCTCAGACTCCTCTTTGCCCTCCTCCCTGATCTGCAACACTTTCTTAGCAAATGACTACAAACCAGAATGTGATCCCTTCTCTCAGAGTCAGTCCTCAGAACAAATTGTAATGGCATTTTTCCTTCTCATTTTTCTCCTGAGTGGTGTGAGCTCCATCATCTTAAAGATCTCTTTGTTTGACAGATAAGTGCATTAGTGTGGACTGGGATGACATCTTTTCTCTGTCGTAATAATTATTTCCTCTTATAATTTCTGAGTTGTATCAGAGCTTCGAACGTCATTCCCCAGCCCTTGAAAGATTTCCACTATGCTCCCATAGCAATGCCACATGCAAAAGAAATGACATCAGCGAAATTGAACAGATTTATAGGAGATCTTATAGGAATAAAGCAAATAGCACTGATTAGCTAAGCGGAATGAGAATCGTTACTGACATATTCATTTAGCAATGATTCCAAACAAAGGCAGCATGATCACTGAGGTTTGGGGCAGCTCATATCATCTCTAATTATAAATAATTCTTTATGGTGGTAACTTGAATATTATGCTCAAACCTTTATCAGAGGATTTGAGGGACCACTAAGGAATTCTATCTGCATATCTCAACATTATGAATAAAATTCCAGGGCTCCCAAACGTGACAGGAAATGAAAAGCTAGGCAAGAAAAGAGCCTCACCTCACTGTGCCTGAAGATTCTGCTCATATCGCTATGTACCATCAATATGCACTCTGCTCTGAAGCCATTAGTTGGTGTGAGTGTTCAGTTTTGTAGAAGTGAGCCAGGAAGTCAACAGGTGACGGCCACCTAGGAGACTCAAACTGCAGTCCCTGACCAGCCACCTGGACATCACCTGGGAGCTTGTTGGACAGGTGGAGTCTCAGGCCACCCCAGACTAGCAGCATCCGAATATGCAATGGGACAAGATGCACACAGTGACCCATTTGCACGCTAATAGTTTGAGAAGTGAAGATTTAGAAAATAGCTTCCTGAAGGTAAAGCCAAGACAGGAGTAGGAACTGTCATGCAAAAAGTGGCTGCAACTTTAGGCAGTGACTGTGACCTCATTTTAGCTAATTACATTTACAAAGACCCTGTTTCCAATTAAGGTCACATTCTGGGATTGCAGGTGGGCATGAATCTGGAGAGGACATGATTCAACCTAATATGGAGAAGATGGAATGGCAAGAACCCCAGGCAGGGCATCGGGATGCCTGAGTTCAGCTCCTGGCTGGACAGTCCCATGGGCTTCAGTTGCCACGTGTATTTAAAAAGGTGCCATTAAAGATCCTTATTTAGGGTCTGGGGCTGTGGCTCAGTGGTAGAGCACTTGCCTTGCATGCATGAGTCACTGGGTTCGATCCTCAGCACCACATACAAATAAATAAATAAGATAAAGATATTGCATCCATCTACAACTAAAAAAAAATATTTTAAAAAAAAGATCCTTATTTAGCCAGGCATGGTGGCACACACCTGTAATCCCAGCAACCTGGGAGGCTGAGACAGGAGGATGGCAAATTCAAAGTCAGACTCAGCAACTTAACAAAGCCCTAAGCAATTTAGCAAGACTCTGTCTCTAAATAAAAATTAGAAAGGGCTGGGGATGTGGCTCAGTCCCTGGGTCCAATCCCTAGTACAAAAAAAATTCCTTATTTAAATATTTTCGGTTTTTTTTATGCTAAGGAGGCAGAGAAGCATCCAGGGCAGATGCAAAGAGGGCTGATGAAGGAAAGGACTGAATTTCCTGTCTGTGTTGGCATTCAGACTTTGGAGCAAGGATCCCAGAGTTTGATTGCCATCTCCAAATCAGTCTTCCTGAATTCTTGGTTGGGTCCCCTTCCTCAAAGCTCTGTCTCCTCGAGTTTAAAACTAAACTTATAACTTGGAACTCCCTTGTCAGAATATGGTAAAGACCTCATATTTAAAATAAAATGATTCTCAAGCATGCTGCAATTGTGAGGTGCCAGAGGAATACTAACTAGGAGGTAACCTATCAAGGTTCATCAGATTCTAAATCTGGCAAGAAAGAGAAAGAGAAGGTGGGGGACAGGAGCTATTTTTAATTCCTGGCCAAGAAAAAAAAATTTAAATCCACACTAATATTATGAGCTCAGCCTCTTCGAACAATGAATTCTGTTTCCGTAATTGTCCTGTCCGCAGTTAGTCTGATGAACAGAACAAGAATCGTGGTGGTTTCTAATTTAAGTCTGCCTGCTTTCCAAGTGGTAGAGTGGGGGTGGGAAGCTTTGGGAGCCCCCAGGAGAGCCCTGAGGGAAGTGGATGGTGACCCATCCTGGGGGCAAGCCATATGATTCATAATTAATATTTAACATTGCTTAAAGAAAAATGACAAGCCCCTAAATCAGCACACACATTATCTAAGGTCAGGAACAGAAGAAACGCATCTATTGATTGAGTTGCTTTTTACCCCTCATCTGCTTTCGTACGCCTCCGTGTGTATGTTAATCGATAATGCCTACAATGTCCAGATTTTTTAAAAAGGTCTCCCTGTTGCAACTGTGGAACTCGCCAGCTCTTTCTGTACTCAACACTGCCCACCAGGAAAAGCACATGGACAAGAAAGTGACTGGTTTAAGGAGATCACTTCCATCTCCTGCCTCTAGACCTTCTCCCAAGCAGCTCTCTGCTCTTTGAAGAGGAGGATCATGTAAATTCAACATGTAGTTTCCTGTTGGCTGTTATATTTTAGGGATATTTAAAACACAGAAAAGTAAAGAGAATAACAGAACAAATTCCCAGGTTCCCACCACCCAAAAGGGACAAATGCCAACATTTTCCCTTTTGAGGTTTTTAAAATGTGAATTGAATGAAAGTGACAGATGAAGTTAAGTCCCTTATAGCCCCACTTGTGAGACCACTTCCTCCTCTTTCCCTCTTTTATTTTCTTTTTTCTGTTTTTAGGTCTCAGGAATTGAACCTAGGGACACTTAACCACTAAGCCACATTCCCAGCCCTTTTTTATTTTTTATTTTAAGACAGAGCCTAAGTTGCTGAGGCTGGCTTTGAACTCAGGATCCTCCTGCCTCAGCCTCCCGAGCTGCTGGGATTACAGGTGTGTACCACGGCGCCCAGGTTCCTCTTTTCCTCTTGAATGGGGTCATGTCCTCAGGCCACCTTAAAAGCCTTCACCCTCTGATGGGGACATACGTGAAACAATTTATAGTATTCTTGCTTGATCTGTTTTAAAGTTCCTAAAACTTGCTTTTTTTCACTTGACACTTTTGGTAATGACCTGTATTGTTCTTTACGCATCTAGTTTATTCATTTTGGTTGCTAATAGAAGTCTATGGTTTGACTACATGGGCCTTATCCACCTCTCCCCTGCTGATGGACATTGAGAGGGTCTCCAATATTTCCCTTTTGCAAACAAAGAACATCCTAACCGTGTCTCCTGTTCGTGGCTACGAGTCACATCTGGGTTATGGGTTTGCACAGTTGCAACTTCACAGGACACTACCAGGTTGCACTCCAGAAAAGCTGGATCAACTTGCCCTCCCATCCATGTGGCATGAGAGCCCCTTTCCCCAGTCCTCTCCCACATTTAACCTCACCCAGCTTTCCTCCTCTTTGCCAACAACCTGATGGGGGCAGAAGGTAGTATTCATATAGCTATTCTCCATAGAGCTCTGTTGGAGCTACTGAATTCAGTAAAGGGAGCAAAGAAAGCCAGAGCAGAGAGCAGGTGAAAGACATCCGAAGCTGGAGAATCCACCTGCCTCTGAAGGGAATCTCTGGAGACCTCCCAGCCAGGACCACAGTCTCATCACACACCATCGTGACAGTAAAGCAGGGTAACACAATGTAAATATTTTGAGAATGAGCTATGGATTTGGGAAGACCTGGGTCCACTTGTGGGCTCTAAGATAATTTCTAGACAGTAGACTTCACTCTCTAGTTCTCAGTTTCTTCCACCATCAAAGGAGAACAACAATCTCCGTCCTATAGACTCAACGGGGAGTAGAAGGGATAATATCTATGCCGAGATTAGCACGTGGCTTGGCATTATAATGTTCAGTAAGCGTTGGTAAATGGTACATTAAAAGAGTTAAGAGTGCAGGTGCAAATCAGACTGGGTTTCCTTCCTGGCTTGGCCACTTTCTTATCTATAAAATGGGGCTATGGGGATGTTATTCATACCAGTTGTTGTGAAGATCAACTGTGACCGTGCATGTAAAGGACTTAGAACAGTGCAGACACCTGCTAAGTGTCCTGTGAGTGATTTCTCACACTCCTAACAGAACAAATTATTGTGAACAGAGCTGCCCTGTGATTTGGGCAGAATCTGTTCGGGAACCTTGGCCCAGGAGCTCATCAAACTCAAACTGCAAATATTTCACAGTGTGATGCCATCTCTTTGAAGTCTTCCAGAGATTGAGAACTCCATTTCCCAGCTGTGGACTTTGGCAGCCTGGAGAAGACAGTGTGGACACTGGGGAGGGCCCCAAGGACCCAGCTCTCTACCTTGCCTGGCTCTGCATCATGAGGGACGTCTGGTCTCCAGAGGTCTGCGAAGACTCCAGGGGGAAGAAAGAAAGGAGTCTTGAGACAGGAGAGAGGAGTGCCTTATGCAAAAGCTGCCCCATGATGGGCCCAGGAAGAAAGCAAATTGGACTGGCTTTGCAATAGAAGAGCCGGCAGGAAGCAACATCAATTCTTTGCTCTTCTGAGATTTCCCCTGCCAGCATTCTGAGTGATAATAAATCACTCATTTCTGACATGGTTTATTTTTCAAAGCATTTTTATAAGAAGCATCCAGCCATCTCCTTTCAAACATAATTCAAATGGAAAAACACTCTGCTAAGTTTATTATTAATTAAACAAGATTACAGGACCAATTGGTAGAAATGGGCAGAGGGAGGGAGGCACCATCCCAAATATTTTACACCCACCCTGCCAGACCTTGCTGGGAGGGGCTTCCAGATGAGGTTTCTTTTGTCATAAATCCAAATATCTATTCATGCCTATCTGCATTTTGATGCTGGAATTAGATGCTCCATGTGTGCGGATGTTGGAATATTTATTGATAGTTAAAATTTCATGTTCCCTGGATTGATGTTTGTGCATAACGACAAATGACTAGTGTCTTGCAGGTAGTTTGAACAGGTGTAGAGTAAAGATTATTTAACACCGTGTTCTGCTTTCTGTCTTTAGATTCTCCAGGAAACAAGAAATCAAGTCTCCAGGGAATATTCAGGTGGGAAATGGAAATAAATGATAAACATATAAATAAGTCAGTTCTGTTTCCTATTGGTTGGGAGTGAGATTTTTCTTTTATGATCTTGTTACTGTTCCAAATTTATGAATTCTAAAAAATTTAGAGACTATTTGAAATATTTAAATGCATTTTAAAGACTCTGCGTAGGCAATGGAGCTATCACCTGACAACATCCAAAGCGTTTTTCACAAGCCGGTGCTCTGCTTGGGGAGGACCTCTGCCATCCGGGGGCCTGAGCTCCATCAGCATGATGCGTGAGTCGTGGAGATGGCTGTGCAGGACACGGGATTGGAACAACACCCACCCACAACAGAGCTCTCCTGGGGATCCATCCAACGTGGGGGCCAGCAATAAGAGATGCTTCATCTGTAGAAAATTTTAAAACAGCAATAAAACCGACTAAAAGTCGATCTGGTTTTTATTCTCACCATGTGCCAGCAATTCAACACAATGCCAGTGATACCACCTGCCTCTCCCCCAGATCTTTTCACTGGTCTAAGTTGTACACAGTCACTGCAGTTACTGCGTAGCCTTAATGATATAGCTTCTGATTAGCACATTGCATGATTTTGTTTTTCTTCTACCTAAACTTTGCACTTGATGGGGAGATTGATTTGGTGAAGTCTTAGGCACACAGCATTCCTCCCTCCCGTACTCAGGGGCTCAGCTGCTCTTGTTCATGTGAAGGGAAAGCTTGCCAAGGTTCTGAATTGTTGGGCTCCCTTGGGGCACAGTTCGTATCTCCAATCCTTGTGCATAATGTATTTCTGTGTTTAAACAGTAGATTCAAAATAAATGATGACACAGTTATTGAGAAGACAAAGAAACAGAATTCAAGTTATTTCAATTCTCCCCTTCATTGTGACCACTTAGAGTTTTATTTGTTTAACATTTAAAACATCATAACAGAAAGAGAACTGAGAAGTGTCATATTTTTTGTTTGATCTGTGCAAATCTTAATGTGTACAGGAGATATTTTACTGAATTCAAATAATATCTACTGCATGACTGTTATGGAAATGATTCTGTCTTGCCGAGGAATAGGCCTCAGGTGTCTGTTTTCCTGGTGTATCCCTGCCTCTCAGCAAAGGCTTGGATCACCACCAGCTAGTGCAACTTGGGAAATTCAATTCCACGAGTATTTGCACAGGTCAGGGTCCTATGGTCACAGAGGGAATGCAATAGATATCTCCAAACAATGAATTCCACAGTGAATCATTTAACTATAAATGCTATGAGAAACAATGTAAGAAATGACTGCAACTTGTGTCTATTCATTTGTAACAAATTAACCCCAAGCTTGGCAGTTTAAAAAACTGCATTTATTATCTTAGTTTCTGTGGGTCAGGAATTTGAGGGTGGCTTAGCTGGGTGGATCTTACTCAAGATCCTGCATAGGATTCATTCAAGAGCTTGGCTGGGGCTGCATCATCTGAAGGCTCCACTGGGGCTGGAGACTCCACTCCCATGCTCACTCACATGGCTGTGGGCAGGAGGCCTCAGCTCCTCACCAGGTGTACTGCTCCCGAGGGTTGTAAAGCATCCTCACAGGATGGCAGCTGACTTCTCCCAGAGCAAGTGCTCCAGCAAAGGAAGCAAGAAGGAAGCCACAACACCTTGTGTGAGCTAGTGTCAGAAGTTACACTTGTTGTTTCCACCACATTCCACTTATTAGAAGTTAGTCTGAAATTGCAGCCTGCACTCAAGGAGGTGGTGTGAAGTCATCTCCATTCTGAAGGAAGAAATGCCAACAAATTCATGGAATTATTTTAAAGCGAACCCTGAAGTATGAATGGGAATGCAATTGGTAAAGAAGGGGGAAAGAACATTCTGGGCAGAAGAAATAATCTGTATAAAGGCCACAGAGTGGGAAGGAGCAGAGCAGCTGAAGAACAAAGGGCAAAAAAGAAAGATGACTCCAAAAGAGGGAGGGCAATGGCTGGGTGGAATCTCCCCACAGAGAGGATTTGGGGTGTTACCCCCATAAAGAGAGAAGGGTTTTGAGGGGATTGAGGGGATCCAATTGCATTTTTTAAAATTATTTTTTAGTTGTAGATGAACACAATATCTTTATTTATTTTATGTGGTGCTGAGGATTGAGCCCAGTGCCTCACACATGTGAGGCAAGCCCTCAACTGCTGAGCCACAACCCCAGCCCCCAATTGCATTTTTAAAGGACAACCATGGAAATCAAATGGAGAATATCAGGAGGAGGCAGAAATAAATGAGAGAGGGGCCTATTGGAGATCACCATAACCCACATGGAGGGATATGGCATGGACTAGGGAGTACCCGTGGGCAGAGAGAGGTGACAAGACCCCACAGGTATGCATGGATGGGCCAGATGGGGAGGCAAAAGGGAGGAGTTTGAGTTGATGGTCTGGATTCTGGTTGTGCCACTGGTTGAGCAGGCTATGGGTAGAACCCTCACTCTGAGAAGAAGGGGTTATAAGATCAAGATCACATGTTGAGTTTTAATGTGCTTAGCTTGAGAGCCATGCCTTACATCCCAGCAGACACATGAGATGTGCGTTTGGTTTGTTCATGGATTTAGCCTTGTTTGCAAACTTTTTTTTTCCTTTTTTGCAATGCTGGGAATTGAACCCAGGGCCTCATACATGTTAGGCAAGTGCTCTACCACTGAGCTCCATCGCCAGCCAATGGATTTAGCCTTGTGAAGGAAAATTAACTTGGAGAAAAAGAAGAAGATAGAAGATGACATTTGCATTCCTTTATTGACCTAAAGTCTTGTCCACTTTTGTGGTTTGATTAAATAAATAAGAAATTTTTCATTTAAGCACAGAGAGTTGGAGTTGGGTTTCTGTCACTCACATGCAAAAAGTTTGGACAAATATACAAGGTGCCTTGAGGAAAGTTTGTTTCTTCTTAGAACAACAGAACAACTCTCCTTCCATTTGGAAGAAGATGAGACATGATTTAATTTTCATGCAAATGGAGATGGATGGTGACCTCCTACTTATCAGCAAAAACTTGCCCTCTTTCCAGAAATCAGAAATTTACATCCCACTTTATACAAATCCTACAGTACAGGATGACAGCCTGAGGCAAATATTTCTTTCTTCTTTGTTTCCAATTGCTAAGCAAGACCTCACTTGCTGTGTAAATGTTTCTTTAACCTTTGACACGATTGCTTCAGATCTTTCCTCCTGGGTGAAAGTTCCAGCTAAAGGGCCAGGCAGGGAGCTCTAATTAGAAAGCAAATCACCCGCCCCATGTGATCAAAATGCAGAGTGTGCCAGTCCCTCCCGGCTGGCATTCTAGGAAGAGCAGCTGGTAGAAGGTGAATGAGCGTCCATATCAGAACTTAATCAGTATGTCAATCCTGGAAGAGTGTGACCCCAGAGTTCTTTCTAGAAGAACACAGATTATCAAAGACCTGGCATGTTGGAAGGGAAGGAAAGATCTTGACAAAGTGACACTGAGTGTGGCCTTGACAAGGTGACATTGAAAGTGAACTGGACACCACATAATACCCCTGGCCACAGTTGTCCTTCTGTGCAGTGTTCATTGGCTACATGGTATTCCATGCACGGTGTTCACCAGGCACTTCTTTCTAGGGCAGGTTTCCATCCTATGGAACCTAACTTCTAAAGGACCCCCAGGTCCAGAAATCCTGGTTCCTTTTTAGCATTTTCAAATTTCTGGGAGAAAATAGCAAAGTCTCTTGAATTCACAATTGTTGCATAGCAAATTTCTCCTACACATGGTGGCTTAGCACAACAATCACTTATAGTGTTGGAGTTTCTGGGGCTGGAATTCAGTTCACCTGGTAGGTTCTGGCTCCCAGTGTTTCATGGGTTTGGGGTCAGATGTTAGCTATGCCTGTGTTCAGAGGCCTGAGGATACCCTCCCAAGTGACCCTCTCTTGGAGGCCTCACCCTGTTGACCCTTCAGTAGAGCTGCTTGGGTGGTCTCACAACATGGCAGATGGCTTTCCTCAAGTTCAGTGACCCTAGAGAGGAAGCAGGCAGAAGCCGCAAGGTCCTCTGTGTCCTGTGCCAGGAACCACACACCATCATTTCTGCCACAATCTATTCATTAGAAGTGAGTCACTAAGTCCAGTCCACACTCAGAAGAGAATTAGACTGTCTCAAATTATTTGTGGCCATATTTTAAAACGACATCTCTATAAAACCAAAAACTTGGGGGAACAGGCACCAGGTCAACACGATCGTTCATCAAATAGGACTCGGGAACCCAGTGCCATTATAGATATTTCGCAGTGAGGCTTTTTGTCAGTCAGAATCCTAGCAGGCAACAGACGGAGAATCCTCTCAATAGACACACAAAAGGCAATTGACAGAATCCAGCACCCATTCATAAAAAAGCCACCCACAATCTAGGGATGTGCAAGAACTTCCTCCACCTGATGAAGGGCAGTAGCTGACATCAGACTCAACAGCAGAGACTGAGCACTTGGAAATGAAGTAGAGAACTCCAGTCTCCCCAGTGCCACTCAGCAGCATGCTGGAGATTCTAGCCAGAGAAGTAAAAGGAAAAAAGACGTCCCAATGGAAAAGGAAGAAGCAAGACTTTTTATTCACAGATAGTATCATTTCATATGTAGAAAATCCTAAGAAATACACACATACACATCCACACACCCTCCTCCTAGATCTAATAAATTTAGTCAGTTTTCAGGATATAAGATCAATATTCAAAAATCAATTGAAATTTCTACACTAGTAATGAACAATTTGAGAATAATTTTTTTAAAAATGCATTTACAATAGCACCAAAAAGAATAAGACACTCTGAAATGAATTTAACGAGAAAAGAGGATAGTATTTCTACACTGAAAACTATGAACCATGACTGAAAGAAGTTAAAGAAAATGAAAATAAACAAAGCAATAGTCCGTATTAATGGGTTGGAAGATTTAGTAGTCTTAAGATGTCAATCTCCCCAAATGGATCTTAGATTCAATGCAATCCCTATTGAAATCCCAGCTGGCCTTTTCAGAGAAAGTAACAAGCTGGTCCTAAGATGTACATGGAAATGCAAAAGACCTACAATTGCCAAAACAATTTGGAGAAAGGAAAACAAAGTTGGAGGGCTTATGCTACCCAATCTCAAAACTTAACTAAAAGGCTACGGTAAAGAAGACAGTGTGATTTATCAGAGAAGGAAAAGGCATGTGGAGGGCTAGAAGTATGGCTCAGTGGTTGAGCACTTCCCTAGTATGTGCAATGCCCTCCGTTCAATCCCCAGTACTGCTAAAGAAAAAAGAACAGAGAATAGGTATATTGATAATGGAATAGAAGGGACAGTCTATAAATAAACTTTATATCAACTGACTTTTTTTAATATATCAATCAACTGATTTTTTTTTTTTAACAATCAACTGATTTTTGACAGATGCCAAGACTATTCTATGGGAGGACAATCTATAAAAGTGGTATTTTAACAATTTGATATGGTATGCCAAACAATAAAAGCCTAGACCCTTACCTTACACTGCAAATTGAAATTAGCTCAAAGGGATGCAGATATAGCTCAGTGATAGAGCACTTGCTTAGCAGGCATGAGGCCCTGGATTCAATCCCCAGCACCACCAAAAATAAAAATTTTTTTAAAAGTTCAAAATGGATCATAAGCCTACAGATAAGAGCTACAATTATAAAACTTCCCCCAGGAAGTCATAGGAGAAAATATTCATGGTTTAGGGTTAAGCAAAAAGTTCTTAGAGCTGGGCGCAGTGGCATATACCTGTAATCCCAGTGGTTTGGGAGACTGAGATTGGAGGAATCACAAGTTCGAGGCCAGCTTCAGAAGTTTAGTGAGACCCTAAGCAACTTAGTGAAACCCTGTCTCAAAATAAAAAAATAAAAAGGACTGTGGATGTAGCTCAGTGGTAAATTGCCCCTGGGTTAAATCCCCTGCACCCCCACTGCCTCTCAAAAAAGTTCTTAGACATAACACCAAAAATATGAGCCAATTATAAATTAGTCATCTTTAAAATTAAAATATTTAACTGGTCTTAAAGTTTCTGGGGCTGGAATTCAAGACACCATTAAGAAAATGAAAAGACAGGCTATAGACAAGGAGAAAATATTTGCCAGTCACGTATCTGATGAAGAACTTACATCAGAATAGATAAAGATTTTTTAAAGCTAATAAAAAGGCAAACAACCCATTTAAAAATGAGCAAAAAACATAAATGGAAATTTCACTAAAGATGACATACAAGTGACTAAAAAGCACATGAAAGTCACCCACCTTTGTTAGTCATTAATGAAATGCAGATTTAAATCATGAGATATCACTATGTGCCTATTAAGTGGCTTTGCTTTTTAAAGATTAGACAACACTAAGTATGGAGAAATTAAAACTCTCATTCATTTCTAGTGAAAATGTAAAATGGCACCATAGTTTTGGAAAACAGTTTAGCAGTTCCTTAAAATGCTAAACATAAATTTACCATATGATCTATCAATTCCACTCCTAGGAAGCTATCCAGAAAAATTGAAAACATGTTCCCACAAAAATGTGTGCACAAGTGTTCACAGCAGCTTTATTTGTAGTTGCCCCATGCTGCAAACAATCCAACTGCCCATCAGCTGCTGAACAAATAAACACAATGTGGTTTATCTATATGATGGAATGCCAGGCATCAATAAAAAGCATCAAAGTAGACACATGCTACCACCGAGATGAACCTCAGAAGCATTATGCTAAGTGCAAGAAGCTGACATAGTATACCATATATTGTACAATTCCACTTTTATGAAATGTCCAGAAAAGAGAAAATCTGAACATTGCTTAGAACTACTGCAAACAGATTCAAGTGAATTTGGGGTCAGAGTGATGGAAGTGTTCTGAAATTGAGTTAGGGTGGTGGCTGCATCATGGTACACAATTGCTAAAAAATCATGAATTACACAAATATGGTGGGTGAACTTAAGGGTATAAATTATGCCTTAATAAAGCTGCAAAAAGAAAGGAATTCTACTGGGCATGTTGATGCATGACTGTAATCTCAGTGACTCAGGAAGCTGAGGGAGGAGGATTGCAAGTTCAAGACCAGCCTCAGGAACTTAGCAAGGCCCTAAGCAACTTAGTGAGACCCTGTCTCAAAATAAAAAATAAAAGGGGCTGGGGGTGTGGCTCAGGAGTTAAGCACCCTGGGTTCAATCCTTGATCCACAGAAATCAACCCTAGGCCAGAGAGGAGGAGGGGAAGTAGAGCTGGAGGGATCTTGCAATCTTTAGTTCCACCAATCATTCCTACCCTCCTTTCCTATTCCACGAAACTACACTCCTGGCCCCTTTCCCCCATGTTTGTTAACACCCCGATTCCTCTTGGGGAAATTCCCCTCCAGCTCTCAAACATGTGTTTTCTTACCTCCACCTTCAGGGACAAGTAGATGACCAGGGTCTGCCAACACTGTCAACCAGACGGTTTCAGCTGCGTGCTTAGAAATTGGTGCTGGTTTGGTAGGCACACAGGCACCAGCCTGACCAGCTGTGCCACCATCGCGCTTACTGGGAAAGAAGTGCTCCTAGAGAAGAGAAGAGCTGAGAGATGGAGAAAAAAACAGGAAGACATTGTGCCTGGAGGCCCAGCTACCTTGGACCTTGCAGATGAGCCAACAAACCCCTGGGGTATGCTAGGTGTTTGTCACTGGCAAGGGAGAGTTCGAATCCCCTCACTGTCTCTCAATCGACTAGGCTCCCTGCTTCCCTTTCTCTTCTTCCTCCTTCCCCTCACTTCCTCTGCTATTTTGCCTTCCTGTCTTCATTTTCACTCTCCTCTTAGGAGGTTTCATGGGGCAAAAGGAAAGCAGCCACTTACCACCCACACTTCTTCCCTGCTCAGGAACAGGCGCCATCACTCTCTGAGTCTCTGCTACCTCTTCTGTAAGTGGGGGACAACAACATCGAAGCTTACCAAAAGGGTCAAATGAGGCACTCTATGCCAAGTGTGAGACATATCACAGACTACCAATAATGTAACTGTGATCATTAGGCGTGACCGTCACGGCATCCACTGGCCGGACACACAGCATTGGGCGCTAGAAACATTGTCACGCTCTGTATACAATCAACCCTGTCATGTAATGGTGCAGACATCAGAGTTGACTTTGGGGCACCATACCATCCCAGTGATGGCCGATGTCACGGGTCCATGTTTCTCCAAAGGTGGGAGAACTCAGAAATGGACGAGAGTTGAGAGTAATGAGTTAGAACTGTCAGGATAATCAGGATGGTGACTTAATCCAGTGCTTCCCAAACTCGAATGTGCACATGGTCCACTGAGGTCTTGTCGATGTACAGTTCCAATTCAGGTGATCCCTCTGACTCAGCAGGTTGGAGTAGGGCCTGAGATGCTTAGGTGATGCTGAGGCTGCTGATCCATGGACCACAGGTTGAGTGGTGAGGATTCCAAACACTGGTTTAAATATTTGGTTGCACATGGAAATCGCCTGGGGAACTTTAAGACTATTAATGCCTGGGCTTTGTCCCCAGAAGTTGTCATTTAATTGGTCATGGCTATAGCCTAGGCATTAGCATTTGTCAGTTTTCCATAGGGAATTCTAGGGAGTTGCCAGGATTGGGAACCACTGTCACAAATGAACCTTGGGCTCTTTCTCCACGTATCTTAATGCTACAGAGAGTTGCCCTAAATACCGGAGAGAAAATCGTCTTTGTTTACCCTTCTGTAAGTACCATCCCAAAGAGGGAACTAAGTGACTCCAGCTTGAACCCTCACACTCCAAGACATCAGCAGAGGGAGGACTCACAGCTGAGAAGGGAAGATGTGAAAACCCTTTAATCTGATTAGGATGCTGGGCGATGGCAGGTGGAGGAGACAGGAGCTGTACGCTGTGACCAGGCAGCAGAGCAGTGACATTTTCACTTAGGGAAACGGAGAGCATCTCCCAAAATCAGGACCCTGGTGACATTGTGAATATTTTAGGGGAATCCTGAATGTTAATGTATGCACTCTGGAAACAGCTTGTCCAAGAAGGAGAAAGTTTCTGCCTGGCTGTCTTGGCCAATGATTGCCATTGGTCCCCACCGCAGATGTTCCGACTTGGCCCATATTGTTCTGACTCCTGAGACACAAGCAATGTGACCTTTTCCTCCAGTTCTGCAAGTGGAGGACAGTGCTTGTCTTCAGTCCTCACACAGGCAGGTGCCAACCCTATAGTCGAAGCCTTTGCTTACACTTAGCCAGTTACCCTGAGGCTCAGCTGGAGTGAGAGAATGGAGACCAAGATGGAGACCAGAATGTTCTCAGACTTATTCTTAGGCAGATACTGGAGAGAGCATTGGGTTTTTAAAATATTGTGTTTTGGGTAAATTTTTCCTACTTTTTTTTTTTTTTTTTTTTTGGTATTGGGGATTGAACTCGGGGGCACTTAACCACTGAGCCACATCCCCAGCCCTTTTCTGTATTTGATTCAGAGAGAGTGTCTCACTGAGTTCCTTAGCATTTCCTTAGTTCCTAAATTGCTGAAACTGACTCACGATCCTCCTGCCTCAGCCTCCTGAGCCACTGGGATTACAGGAGTGCACCACCATGTCTGGCTCTACATTTTTCTTATGGTAAAGTATACATAAAACAAAGGTTATCATTTTAGCCCTTTTTAAGTATTAGACACTAACTTCCCATTCCCTTCCTCCACCCTCTGGCACCCACCATGCCAATGTCTGTCTCCATGAACCCGACAGCTCTGCAGAGCTCACACAGGTGGGATCACATAGCATTTGTCTTTTGATGTCCGGCTTCTTTCACTCAGCATCATATCCTCGGGGTCCACCTGTGTGGCTGCATGTGTCAGGGTTTCTGCCTTTTTTAAAGTTGGGAGCATTTGGTCTGGGAGCGTGTCCAGACTGGAAGTAAAGTCTCCACCTCTCCCAGCCTCAGTTTCCCCACCTACCCAGGGGGTCACTTGTCCAGCAATTCTGTTAGGAGGTGTACTTGTATGGAGCAGAAACCCAACCTCAGTGCCTCAAGCACACAGTGGTATCTCCACTTCCACACACCTGCAGGAGACAGCCAGCCTGGCTACTTTTCCCACTATATCCTCAATGTCCCAAACTCCTATTGCTGGAACCCTTTTAGTTGTTGACTTCCATCTACATGGTCATGATAGAGTTGCTCTTCAACAGCTTCTTGTCCACATCACAGGTGGGAGGAAGAGGAAAGAAGCATCAAGGAGGAGTGGATGAAGCCCATCTTTGGGGAGCAAAAATTTCCCAGAAGCTGCTGGCACTTTTTCTCATCTCATTGGCCAGAATGTGTCACACGATCATTTCTAGCTACAAAGGAGGCAGATAGTACACGCTTTTTGTTTATCTCATTTTATAGGACATTTTACTTCTGTCTTCTATGGTTTCCTCATTTGAGATGCTCACAACTCAAAGGAGGAGTGAATTTGTTTTTATCAATGCAGATTTTTAAAAAACTTAGTACCTTGCCATGCTACACATGATCTTGGTGCTCTGTATAGTAAGGAAGGCAGGGGAGAATGTTTTGCGGGTAAGCACCTAGTAGAGTGCTGTTTCCACATTGTTCCAAGAATTAGATTGAGATGCTGCCGGACTTGGTTGATGATAGTGTTTAGGATGGTGGTGATGGATGGGTGTGGACATGAACCCTTTCAGGATAATAAATGTTTTTGCAAGACTGCAGGTTAACCAGATTCCACTGGGATACCAGTGAGTGCTCACTGCCTCCCTGGCACTTTGCAGCTATTGTCTTCCTGGATTCTCATGACTCCCCTGTGTAGTCTCCTGGACTTTGTTCAGGCACATTCTTCAGGGCCAACTCCACCTCTAGCTGTTGAGAAGGGATAATTATCTTGAGCTTGATGTGACCAATGTGATCTCATCCCCTGGTCTGTGATTGGTTCAGATATGGTCTCATGACCCAAATCAGAACTCGGAGGGGAGTCTTAATGGAACCTTCTTGGAAGGAAGTTTTAGGAATACCTACCCTCTCTAGGACATGTCTAGCTCTAGGACTGGTTGGCAGCTTTATAATTTGATGTTACAAAGCTGACATCAGTCAGAAATGGAAATAGGGTACTGTCTCTGTTTGAGTTGGGCCCTTACATTCTTTGCATCCACGTGCAAGTTGTGCAGTTATCAGCTCCATTTTACAGAGGCTCAGGGAGGTCAGGGTTGCATGACCAATGAGTGGCAGACCTGAGATGTGAAGCCAGGCAGTTGGACATCAAACTTTAGAACATAATCACTAAAAGAGTGTGCTTCTTGGTGGAAATTTCAAGTCCCCCATCCCTCAAATAACTCAGGATCTTCAGTTTTCTTTCCCCAAGGGCACCCCCCTTCCAGAGTAACTGACAACTTCCATCCCAAGCCTGACGAAGCCTCAGCATCTTGCAGGCAGTAGTGGAGTCTGTCTTGCTTCCATATTTCCCCAATGGCGCCACCTGTACAGGTGCAGAGGCCACCACTGGTCAGGCCAATTAAGATAGAGCCTCGTTTTATACACAAAGGACTTAAAATCAGCATATTACAGTGACGCAGCCACATCAATGTTTATAGCAGCTCAATTCATAATAGCTAAGCTTTGGAACCAGCCTAGATGCCCTTCAATAGATGAATGGATAAAGAAAATGTGGTACATATACACAATGGAATATTACTCAGCCTTAAAAAAAGAATGAAATTATGGCATCTGCAGGTAAATGGATGGAGCTGGAGAATATCATGCTAAGTGAAATAAGCCAATCCCAAAAATCCCAAAGATCGAATGCTTTCTCTGATAAACGAATACTGATCCATAAGTGGGGGAGGGGAATGAAGGAACTTTGGATTGTGCAGAGGGGAGTGAGGGGAGGGGTGGGGGTGTGGGGATGGGAAGGACAGTAGAATGAGACAGATGTTATTACCCTGTATACGTGTATAATTACACTACCAGTGTGAGTCTGCACCATGTTCAGCCAGAGGAAGGAGAAGTTATGCTCCGTTTGTATACAATATGTCAAAATGCATTCTACTGTCATGTATAACTAATTAGAACAAATTAAAAGATTAAAAATTAAAATAAAAAAGATAGAGCCTCTTTGCCTGGCCCAGAATCGAATCCACTCCCTGGGAAGTACTAGTTAGTGCCACCTAGATGAAGTGCTGATTGGCTGTTGAGTATTTTCAAGTATAACTAAGTTTTTTCATGGTTCCTTTTTTTCAAAAAAATATTTTTTAGTTCTCAATGGACCTTTATTTTATTTATATGCAGTGCTGAGAATTGAACCCAGTGCATCACACATACTAGGCAAGCGCTTTACTCTTGAGCCACAACCCCAGCCCTTCACCATTTCTTAAGACATACAACTTAGTAAATAAAATCTTTCAAAGTACCATATCTGTGGGAAACACCACACAGGGTGTTTTGCCTGGGGGGCTTTGCCTTCACACCTTACAAGTGTAGGTACCAGAACCCTCCGAATCCTATTTCACAAGATCTAGAAATTTCTCTCCATGCCAGGTCACCCAAGAATAAAAATAGAGGGAAAACCAGCTCCTATTTGATACAAGATAAATGTCATTGGACCCTTTCCCCCAAAACAAAAAAGGGAGAAGTTAGGATATAATGAAGCCAGCTTCCAAAATTGTGTTCAGATGTTGTTTAGAAACTACCGGGCTCTGCCAGCCAATCTCGGGATGGCGCTCTGCAGGGTTCTGTCAGAGGCTGTTGGATGTGGCTCATTACATGCAAATTCCAGTCAAATAGGCGAGAGGAGCGCATGGGAGAGGAAAGCAGGTGGCAGAGAATCCTCATGGTTGGAGAAAGGCAGTCCTGGCAGGGCTTTGTGCTCAGGGGAGAGATGTGTTAGGAAGCCCTCCACCATCTTTCTCTGCTTCTCTGTGTCTCTCTCTCTGTCCCTGTCTCGTTGTCTCTGATCTCTCTCTTTCTCTGTCTCTCTCATCTCTGTCTGTCTGTCCGAATCTGTCTCTATTCCTCTCTCTGTCTCTGTCTCTGATCTCTCTGTCTCTCTGTCCGAATCTGTCTCTATTCCTCTCTCTGTCTCTGTCTCTGATCTCTCTGTCTCTCTGTCTCTCTCTCCTTCCCCCCACCTCTCTCTCTTCAGGAAAGTGGTAATTCCTAACTCAAGTTTTTCTTCTGATAAATCAGGGATCCAGTTAGAGTTGCCAGCTAAATTAAGACTTAAACAAAAACTAAAAAAGATATTATTGTTGCTTATCTAACATCCAAATGTAGTCTGGCAACCCTCAGCCCAGTGGACAAGGGCCGTATCCTGTGCCTCAGTAAGAATATCACTTTAGATATCAAGATGGACAGGGAAGAACAAAGTGGATCATCCAACCCCGTTGCCTGAAGCATGTGCCATTCCTAGAACTCACTACAGCAACTATAGACTATACCCTGATCCCACGGCCACCACTGTCCTCCTTCCTCACCACACTCAGGCTTTTTCCATCTGGACCCCCTGGCTTGAGGTAGCAGCCCTTCCTCCACCTGTAGGCCCTGTGGCCCAGGTAAATTCCCTGCCTCCTGCTCTGAGTTCACCCATTAGAAACCCCTACTCTGATTTCTGTGCCCCACCAGGCAGGACTTGGAGCGGAGGTGGAGAGGGTGCCCAGCCCTGGGAGCCAGTGCCTGAGCGGAAGCTGCTGGGCATAACGGAACTGGGTTTACAGGAAGTCCGCCTTTGCAGCTGCCCCCACCCCAACCCCTACACTCACTCACCCCGTAGTGAGGGTAGTCACTTGGGGTCTTTGCAAACACAGTTAACCGCTTAGCACAACAGGGTCATTTTCTCTCCCATCCCCCACTGTTGAGCAGGTAGATTGTTTCCAGTTTTATAAGGTCTTCAATCTTAAATTCTCAAAGAGGGAGAATGGAAGTCATAACAGTTAAGAATTTATGAGCTATGTGCCCAAGCTTTACCCCTATGTATTGTCATGGCTTGGCATATTTGGTGATGAGTTCTGTAATTTAAATCAAAAGATATATTTTAACAGGCCATCCATGAAAAGTTCTGATCCAGAAGCTAAATAAATAAACAACAGCAATAAAAAAAAAATGGGAATGGGGTAGACCATAAGCCATCTAAATAGAAACAATTTCTGATATACAAGGGTGGGGGCAAGCTTCCAGAAATGCTACATTTGTAAACATAAAGTTATTGAAGGAGAGCAGGAGACAGATAACACTCTAGAAAAAGAGGTGCTGGCTGAGCCAGAGGTGGCTGGATCTCTCTATCCACATCCTACTCACATGCCAGGAAAAAGCAGGAATCCCTCCTGTAAGGCACAGGAAGGGTGCGGACTATGAAGCAAACTGATAATGGAGTCCTATAGCAGCTTCAAGTCCGAAGGACCAGGTGAGGCTAAGAACAGAAAAATAACCAGTGGGTGATGCAGGCAGGGTCCAAAGCAAGATGGTGCCCGGCGAGGGGCAGGTGAAGCCTATATTTAGAAGAAGCCAGTGAGCAGGAGGGAATCCCCAGTTCTTTTCCAGTGGGGGGAGGTGTTGACCATCACACAGGAGCGGACACGATGGCTCAAAGGAGTCTCTCGAGGCCAGCCCCCTGTCAGATCGCTCTTAGATGCTGGACATCTCATCCATCAGTCTCCTTCTTTGGTCTGTTCCCAATTTCATACCACGCCTGAGATTCCCCGACGGCTGTCAGCAACTGCCTTGCTCATTCCTAACACCACCACCCTCGACTCTCTACCATGAAACTGGAGCATCATTCCTTTACATTCAGAAAGGATTGCCCTCCAGAGAGAAGCTGCCCCCCACACACTCTGAATCATAAATCTAGGAGATAAAAATTAAAGACATCAGACTCGTCACGCTGCTGACAAGCTATGACCTGGGAAAGCTAAATGTCAGCAGAGAAGGGCACGGGGAAATCCACTTGGGGAAAGGATGCCTAAAGTTTACCATCTCCATGGCCTTCAAGTTGTTATTCTCCCAAATTGCGGGAAAAGATTGATGGCACTGAGATAAAAGTTTCTCTTGGAAAAGGCATCCAACATATCTTTGTTCCAGCACAAAGCAGCAGAGTTTTGTCTAGTTTTCCTGATGGGCAGGTTGAAGGAGATGGCACAAAGATAGCGAATCATGGTGGCCATGGTGTATGTTACAGACACAGCCTTGAAGAAGATTATCAGTTCGCTTGGGAAAGCTCAAGGGAAGAAAGATACGAGGGTGGAATGAGCACGTATAATCTATAAATAGGACACATGCTTGGGAAGCAGCAACTTATCTGGAGGCAGCTTTGCCTGTCATCTCATTGATTCCCCCACATTAATGGTGTTGCTGGAGCTTACTATTAATCTAATGACTGTGCTTTGGAATAATAATGCTTTTCTCCTGCCCTGCCTCTCCCATTTGACAGACAGCTTGGGCCCTTCAGAGAAAGGGCCCAAGAACTGCACCTGTCATTATTAAATAGAAATCAATAGAGTGCGCTTCATGCAGAAAGCCGCAGGTCTGCACTCCATGAGGCAGTGTGCTACCTCTGAACTCCAAAGCCCGTGCCTGTTCCCAAGCTCTACAGTTCCAGGAGGCCCTCCTAGGACTCTAAGACCTGGAAATGCATGCATTTATTTTGGAAATTAATGCTCTCATAAGGGAGACCAGGGTCAGATGCAATGTTGGTGATGTCCCCCAGAGTTGAGCAAATGGGCTCTGAGTTCCCCCAGAGAGTAGATTTCAGGGTTAATCCATATCTCTAGGTCCCGGATACTGTCTTGCAGAACCTGTCGAATTCAGGAGGCTGGGGAGTGGTTCTGTGGACCAAGAAGTGCCAGAAGTCAGCAAATAGTAGGGTCAAGGGACAGGCAGCCAGAGGACTTTCAAGACAGGGTACTCAGGGCCATCAGGAAATACCAGCCAAGGAGCCAACGTTTCTCAGTCCTCACTTGCTGATTGGAGCCCTGCCTGGTTCCCAGGGAGCTGACTGGAGTCTTTCAATGTAGCTGATGAAGGAGAGAGGCATAGGGACCACGAAGCTGTGTCTTGTCCTGGCTCTTCAGCACACACTAAGAACAGGATGAGGGTGCTTGTTCCAGAAGATGAGGTCTGCTCTGAGCTGTTGACCCAGTAGTAGGCACCCGTACCCTCATGGTGGCTCATTCTATTTCTATTCATAGTGTTATAATGCCAAATAATACCAGCTGCCACTTCCCACAGGTTGGTGATATATGGGTCATTTTCCTGGGCACCCCACCCCAGTGCTCCCAACACTGCCAGGCTTGTCCCTGTGACAGATGCTTCCCCCCACATGCCTTTGCCTTGACACTCACAGACTCTTCTGATCTTGATGGGCAGCTGCCTTGTAGCTACTAGAGCCCGCTGCCCTGCCAGCACAGAGAGCCAGTGGATTGCATGCAAGTGACTTTATGGGTTGCTATGTAACAAGTTAACTTAAAGCCTACTAGTTTCAAATGACCAAAACATTCATTTCTGTGGGTTGGGAATTTGTGGGTGTCCCAGCTGGGTGATTTTGGTTCAGTTTCCGTGAGTTTGCAGTCAGGACAGCAGGGGGTGCTGTTTCATCAGGGGGCCAACTAGGATGGGTGGAGGATCTGCTTTGAAGATGGTGTCCTTGAGAGGATGGGGAATCAGGGAGGATATTGGCAGGAGGCTTCAGTTCTTTATTACAAGGCCCTCTCCACAGACAGCTTGGGCATCGTCATATGGCGGCTGGCTTCTCCCAGCAAGAGTAATGTCTCTTGTTATCTAACCATGGAAATCTCATTCCATCTTTTCCATAATATTCTATTGCCACACAGGTTCACTCTATCCAAAGTGAGAGGAAACTGCTCAGGATTGTAAGTACCAGGAGGGAAGGTTGGTGTGTGCCATCTTGGAGTTGCTGTGATGGAGTTTGTGACTTTGCCGACGTCGGGCTTCCCCTTGGCCTCCTTCTCTTGATGGTTCTACTCCCCAATTTCCTGTAGATTTTCACCGTCACATGAATCCAAGATCTGCTACCAGGGAACTCAGACTAAAACAAGTAACCTTGAAAGCCAGCTTCTGATCAGCCTCTGGCTTTCTGGGGCCATTCAGCACCTCCCCCTCCTCCACAACCGCCTCGACCTCCCCCATCCCCCAGGCCTCTTTTCTCCTGTCTCAACAGTCAATGGCCAAGTAGTTCCTGCCAGAATAGAACCACTACCAGAACAGCAGTACACTTTACCAACTCCCAAACAACCCCAAATAGCCAGTGCTATGGTCTCCATTTTGCCAAAGAGAAAACAGATTTAGAGAAAATAGTTAACTTGTACAAGTCCGTATCACACCAGTACTTGCACCCTTCACCTCCATCACTTCTGCTCCTTGGTTATTCTCCCCATTTTCTGCCACGCTGTGTCCAGGGGTCTGACCCTCCCAAGGAAGGATGTGGAAGGGGACTGAGCCAATGCTGATTAATAATTAATAATGCCAAATAATAATTAATAATTATTATTATTATAATTATTAATGTCCTGCTGGCTACCCACTGTGGTTCAAGTCCCCACCTCTTCCTGCACTGTTCCCACCACTTCCTGTCCTTCTACACTTCCAGAGGGAAACCCCACGTGTGTCTGCGCTTCCTGCCTGGACCAGTCCAGAGCTGTGGTCACTCTAGTCAGGACATGTGGACCTCTGTCATGTTACTCCCTCACCCCATCATCCCTGGTTCATCCCTGGACCTTCATCTAGGTCCTTCATGTCACCAGATGGCCAGACTAACTGCAGCAGGTGAAAGGCTTCTTCTGGTCAAAAGACTTTGCTTTGCTGAGAACCGGGTTGAGCCCAAACATGTTGGTGCAGGGGCTTTCCCCTGAGGCAGGGTCTGGCGGAAGGGTGAGGCAGCTATGGTACGGTGGGTCAGCTTAGGGAGGCCTAAGCTGAGCCAGCAATGGGTCTCATCTCAGCCCTTTCAAATAGGGCAAGTCCCCCGCACCAGAGAGAGAGGGCAGGGTTGAGGGAAACCGGCCCTGGAACTGTAGAACCTTCCTGCTTATAAAACACAAGGACTCCCAGGGCAGCACACTAATTAGCTGGTGGTTCTGCATCAATTTTCTCCACAAATTCAAGGGACTGAACATACTTCTTGGCCACGCTGTAAAGCCAAATTCTATTTTAAAGTAAAACTCACAGAAAGAAAAAGAACCTTCTGTCTCCCCTCACTCCCCTCCCAGTCATTGACTCCATGTGTCCCTGATTTTCTGACACCATAAAGTCAGTCAAGGGGGGAGGTCATATGTGTGCCATTTTAAAATTGAACTATAATTAACACATGATAAAATGCACAGATTTTAGGCTTTCAGTTCATGAGTTTTGACAATTGCATACATTAAGGTGACCACCTCGCCCAAAACAAGACAGTTCTAATATCATGAGAGCCACTCATGTAATTTTATTTTAATTTTTACACACTTAATTTTAAAGTTTTTTACTTGTCACATTATGAAAAGCAGAAACAGGTGCAAATCATTCTCTTTTGCATTTTGAACACAATGTATTTAAAATACTATCATTTTAATACATAATCAGATCAAAATTATAACTAACTTTACTCCTTTTTAACAAATCTTGGCATATTTCACATTAATAGCACATCTCCATTTAACACTCACTTTTTAAGTTAAAGTTAAATAGAGTTCAAAAAAAAATAGCATTGTGTTTAAGGGCAAAATAATCTGTATGCTTCAGCTTTAAAATGTCTATTAATTATAATTAAATAAAATAAAATAGTGCAGTCTCTTGGTCCCTCCCTCTAGCCAAGTTCCAGTCATTTCATGTGGCAGGCTACCACCATATCAGATAGACAAGGGCATTTCCACCTGTCCAGAAAGTCCCTCTCCCCTATTTCCAGGTTCCTTTCTCCAGACCCAGGAACTACTTTCTGATTTCTATTATTGCAGGCTTCATATGACTGGATTGTGTGGAATATACTCTCTTGTGCCTTTTTGTCTTTTTCGTCTTACTGTAATTATTTTTAAGAATCATTCTTGCCGAGCATGGTGGCACATGCCTGTAATCCCAGTGACTCAGTGGGCTGAGGCAGGAGGACCACAAGTTTGAGGCCAGCCTCAGCCAGTTAGTAAGGCCCTAAGCAACTTAGGGAGACCCTGTCTCAAAATAAAATATAAAAAGGGCTGGGGATGTGGCTTAGTGGTAAAGTGTCCCTGGGTTCAATCTTTGCTACAAGGAAGGAAGAAAGGAAGGAAGGGAGTAATCCACTTACATCTTGCTTATATCTGTTGTTCTTTTTAACATATATATTCCTATGCACGGATCCAAATGTATGGTATGAATTTGAGCTGTTTCATTTTGGAGCTATGCTGAATAAAGCTGCTATCAACATCCTTGTTCAAGTCATTTTGTGAACATATGTTTTTATTTCTCCTTTATAAACACCAAAGAGGAACTGGCCAGTCATACGGTAGGTGCGTGTTTAACTTTCTAATCAATGGTTCTCAAGAGAGGTCATCCTGTTTCACATTCCCGCCAGCAACATTGGAGAGTTCCATTTTATGCATGTCTTTGCCAGCATTTTACACTGTCAATCTTTTTTTAATTTTAGCTATTCTCTCTGCTATGGTTATAAGGTGCATTCCTTGATGACTCAAGATATTGGGAACCTTTTATATACATATTTCTCGAGCATTCTTACATTTCTTTGAGGAGGGGACTGATTGAGTGTCTTGCTCATTTTTTAAACAGAGTTTTTGTCTCTTTACAGGTCATTGGTAGTTCTCCACTTATTCTAGACACAACTGCTTTGTCAAATACAGGTATTGCCAATATTCTTTTTCCAATGTGTGGCTTATCTTAATGCCTTTTCAGGAGCATTTTCGGAACACTCTCTCAATGAGCAGAAGTATTTAATTTTGATGATGTCCAACTTATCTTTTTTTTTTTTTTCATGGTTGGTGCTTTTTGTGTCCTGACCAGAAAATCTTTGCCAACCTCAAGATTATAAGCTTTTCTCTTGTGTTTTCTTTTAGAATAAGAATCAGAAAACTGTGATTTAGCTGGGTGCGGTGGCTCAAGCCTGTAATCCCAGCACTTAGGGAGGCTGAGACAGGAGAATCGCGAGTTCAAAGCCCAGCCTCAGCAACGGTGAAGCACTAAGCAAGCAACTCAGTGAGACCCTGTCTCTACATAAAACACAAAATAGGGCTGGGGATGTGGCTCAGTGGTCAAGTGCCCCTGAGTTCAATCCCCAGTACCAAAAAAAAAAAAAAGAAGAAGAAAACTGTGATTTGCAAGCCCAATTCAACATGCCACCTGTATTCCTATGGCTCCTGAGCTAAGAATAATTTTATGTAATTAAGTGACTGAAAAAAATCAAAAGCACAATATTATAGTTTATAAAAAGGCTTGGTCCCCAAGGTGGAGCTGCTCTGAAACCTCTAAAACCATGAACAAATATAAACCTTTTCTTTCTAGAAGTTGATGTTCTCAGGTATTTGTTATAGTGACGGAAAGCTGACTAACAGAGAATAATGTTTTGTTCCATGTGAAATTCAAATTTTGATGTTTATAAATAAAGTTTTATTGAAACACAACCATGCCCACTCATTTGCATATTGTTTGGGGCTGCCTTCATACCTGTGACTGCCTCAGACACTGGATGGTCCACAAAGCCTGAAAGAGTTATTACCTGGCTCTTCACAAAAGAAGTTCTTCTATGGTTCTTGGTTTTATATATTGGTCTATGATATGTCTTGAGTTAAAGTTTTTGTTCGGGGGTATTTAGGGGGTCTCACTATGTTGCCTAGGTTGGCCTTGAACTCCTAGTTTGAAGGGATCCTCCTGCGTCCAGCTCCTGACTAGCTAGGACTAGAGATGCACATCTCCACAGTCGGCTCTTGAATTACATTTTATGCACGGAGCGAGATAGAGGTCAAGTTTCATTCAAACAGATGTTTTTAGATAATTATTTGAATTGTGTGACTGATTAGGAGATGCCGGGTGCAGCCCATGTTTCTGGAGTGTGTCAAAGCCACCTCCTTTCTCCCTGCTGGAGAGAGGCCAAGCAGCACCCCCTCCCAGGACCTGGGGCCTGGTGCCCAGCTGAGAACAGGAGGAGAGGCCTCACCAGGACCCGAAATGATGTGATTTCTATTCTTGCAGGTGTCAAGTGTCTGGATTTTCCTATTAAAATTGTAGCCTTCTTTTCACACCTCCTTCTCCCTGCCAACATTCCTCTCCCAACAGGGATCTGGCTGTACCCCTGTTCTGGGAGCTCAGAGTGGGGTGGGGCTTGGGTTATTCATCAATCCCTTCAATACCATAGCTAAGGCTTCTGCAGCCCTTTATCACACAAAGCCATCTCCTGCTACCCTCTCACCATGTGGAAATGAAATTGGAGCCCTGCAAAAGCAAATAATTAGTTTGGATCTGTTTATAGCTGGTCAGAGTTGTTCAGCTGTAAGAATGCAGTTCAAAAAGTCATCCCTCCTAACGACCAAGCAGAAATATTTTCCTGTCATTTAAAAGTTCTGCAGCAATCAGGGGTCACTGCACCTTTAGAGAGCTTGTCGTAGAAGTATGCTGAGATTTTGGCTTCAGGCTCGGGAAGGGCTTCAGATGGATTTATTAACTGATTTTATAAGTGCTGCCTCCCTCGAATTCTGTGCTCTATCTTCCTTGTGTTATCTTTTACATCAGGCCAGGACTTGGTAATTATTTGCCTTTGTGAATCCTGTTTTCAAAAGAAACCTCACATGCACACACACACACACAAAAAAAATGCCATATGTGTGCAGCTAGGCAGCGAGTACCTTGCCAGCCTCCTGCTCCTCCAAGATTGCCACTGTGTAATTATGATAACAGTCTGTGTTCTTGTCACATCTCCTGAGGATGCAGAGGGTTTTTTTGTTTTTGTTTTTGTTTCATTTTGTTTTGCTTTTTGGTACTGGAGATTGAACTTAGGGGCACTCAACCACTGAGCCACATCCCAGCCCTATTCTGTGTTTTATGTAGAGACTGGGTCTCACTGAGTTGCTTAGCGCCTCGCCATTGCTGAGGCTGGCTTTGAACTCACGATTCTCCTGTCTCAGCCTCCCTAAGTGCTGGGATTACAGATGTGCGCTACTGCGCCTGGCTGATGCAGAGGGTTTTGCAAACTACTGTATCATGTTCTTCATTTTGCAAGTGGAGAAGCTGAGGCCCAAAGATGCTGGTGACACTGGAGATGACTCAGATGACTGACTGCTGGAAAAAAAAAAAAATCCAGAGGCCTTGCTCATAATGGCTGGCCCCTGGTTGGCAGGTCACAGAGCCTCCCACTTCCCTGGGCTTCTCCCAACATGGCCCCCTGCTCAGGTGGATGATGACAACATCTCTCAGGAGTTGCTCTCAGTACCTTTCATACACTATATTCCTGAGTACCAGGTAGATACAATGAGTCACAGAAAAGCTAAGAAAACAGCCCCAGGACATAAGCCTAGCATGGGGCAGAGCTGGGTCCAAACCCAGGCAGGAGAGCAATGGACACCAACATCTCACAGGATAGAAGATGCTGCAGAGCAAGGATTTGTCCTCCTGGGGACCAGGCACAGGCGACCATGAACATGACGTGCATCAGAGCCCGAGGCTCAAGCAAGCCCATGAGTGAGGGACATAGGTTCCCATCGTTTTGATCAAACTTTCAAAGGCTTTCTCCACGAGGCAAAGGAAAATAAAAGAGCAGATTTTTTTTTATCGGCTTGTTATAAAATGCACTAAAGGGCATTTAACTGAAAAGCAAGTATGTGGCCAACCAGGTAACTGGCCGTTTGTGACCAACAGCATCAGAAAGAGAAGCAGTAGAGAGAGATGGCTGTAAAAACAGACTGCACATTGATGCCACTTTAAAAATAAGTATGTGCTTTTCCTACATGTGACCTAGAAGCTGTATGCAAACTAGAATAAACCCTATAAGCAAAAATATAAAACATAAAACCAAACCAAACCGGGATATCCTCCTGCCTTGGAAGGCATCCTCCAAGGATTTTTTTGTGAGGCCAAGTAAAATTACGAGATTGGCCTTTTTGCAGGGAAGTCACAAATTATAGTAGAAGGGCACATGAAAGGCCAGTGACCTCTGCTCCAAATTAACATTTGTTAAGAGCAGAGGGAAATGATTTGTTAAGGGCAGAGGATGCTCCCAGCACAGGCCCCAGGTGGGGGCATTTCCATCTCACCCAGTCCAACTACAGAGGAGGGGACTTCCAGCACCTGTGGGGACAGCAAGCATTGGAGGACCTCTCAGTCCTTCTTCTTGGAGATTTCCCAGCCAGGAAGTTGTCAGACTGTAAATCTCCTCAAGGTTGTACTTTGAACCATCGAGAAAACTTGATTGAATAAATGTCATTTATTCAATATCATTCAATACATCAGGTTACCTGTTCCCTATGAGGATGGGTAAGACAACCATAGTCCCTGTTTATGATCTAGTGTGGAGATAATCTCTGAAAATAAAGCATGGAGCCAACTGTGGGCACATCCCTGGCCACAGAGGCTCAAGCCAAAGGCAGGAACAAGAAAGTCCAACAAGAAGGTCCAAATAATTGCTGCACCTGTTCAGTGATGTTAAAGCTCACACTTGCTATATTAACAAATCTCTTGATTACCCCAGGATCACAAAGTGATTGCTGTAGCACCAGCCATTCTGTCCTCATTCTAGGCAGACAAGGGAGGCAAAGGGTAAGCTTCACTGTACCCTCTTAACAGGAAAGAAAATGTTTCTCCAGAACCTTCCCCCATGTCCCATGGCTCCCCCAGCTGCAAGGCAGGCTGGGAGAGCCAGTACTTAGCTGGGCATGTGGATACTTCAAACCAAACCAGAATTCTTTTAATTTTTTTGTTATTTTTTTTAGTTGTAGATGGACACAATACCTTTATTTTATTTATTTATTTTTATGTGGCACTGAGGATCGAACCCAGTGCCTCACACGTGCTAGGTGAGCGCTCTACCACAAAGCCACAACTCCAACCCCAAAACAGAATGCTTTTTAGGAAGGGAGAGGAAATAGGGAATCTCAAGTTCCTTGGGTGTCACTGGGCAAAGGTGAGTTTCTGGCAGGACTGATCTGATTATAGCTGGACCCAAAGATCAAGAGTGCATGAATTTCATGACTCTGTGGACAGCTCAAACAGAATCCAGAAAGGTAGAAGTTCAAAACAGGACCAGGGGGGCTGGGGTTATGGCGCAGTGGTAGCATGCTCGCCTAGCACGTGGGAGGCACTGGGTTCGATCCTCAGCACCACATAAAAAAATAAAAAATAAAGCTATTATGTCCACCTGCAACTAAAAAGTAAATATTTTAAAAAAAACAAAAAACAGGACCAGGAAGTGAGCACCCATAGGCTCACTTCCTATAGTGGAAAAGAACTCAAGCCTGTTGATTTCAAGATTTCTTTAAAGGCAAGAAAACCCTTAGACAGGAAAAGATGCAGAGATCCACCAGTCCTCCCAACAAGGAGACAAAGGTCACATGGGAAGATGGGCATTGGAGTCAGACTTGAAGCCCACACCTTAGGATTACACCTGGCCTGGCACAAGCCCTGGACACCCATAACCCTCCACCCTTGATGCATGTGAGTGACACCGGGTGCCCCTATGGTGCTGTTCTTATGTTCCCCAGAAAATCCAGAGCAGCCACCCTGACTACCCTTTCATTACCTCTGCACCAACCAAGACCCTGTCATGGGATAACGGAAGATAAATAAATGCAGTCAATAAGCAAAAACCCTCCACCTCACACCCTGGGATGCACACACAATAGGCACTTACTGTATGCTCACTGCTTCTTAAAATTCCCTTTTGCTCAGAGAAAGCAAAACTCTGAGCGGCAGGAGGATGTGCACAGGCTGGAGGAGACTTTGTATCATGTGTTTTTGGCAAGGCCACTAACGTGGCTGTCTCTGGTAAAAGAGGGTTGTTCCTGTCCGTGTGCCGTTCAGGCTGCCTTAACTTTTAAGATCTAGTTAAACTTATATTTCTTCAGGCTAAATGAAAACTCAGTAGATGCTTATTTTCCTCCAAATTAAAATAGTGATAAAACTGATTTGGAAGAAATGAAAGACAACAAGCTCAAGGAGATCCAAACACATCTGTTTGTCAATTTTACCATCAGAAATAGAATTAATCCAAACATTTAAGTGGCTTCCATGGGCCATCCTGTTACGGGGTTCCCTCTGTGTATATCCTCTGTGCAGAATGTTAGTAGGTATAATTTATCCTCCTCTAATTTATTAGATTATGTCTATATACAGATGTACTTATTTTAACAAAGAGGTTTTTAAACAAATAGAAGTAAATGTAGATTTAATTTATTTCATCGGGTGAAGAATTCTCCAGAAAATCAATTTTCATTTGCACAGGTATTCTGGTAGCCCAGCACCTCCATTATTTCAAACCTGCTCCTTCGGCACTGGCATTTCCATGACAGATAGCTTCATTTCTCTGCCATGATTCTATTACTTACAGAAAAAAAATATATTTAAGAAGTATTAAAGGTCTTACTTAAACTGACAAAAGTCACCAAAGCTTGTGTTAAGGCTGACACCGTCTTTAACTTTCTCCAGCAGAGGGTCCCAGCAGGGAAGGCGTGCTGCCTGGGGCAGGTGGCCACTCAGCTCTTATCTGCAGGTCCCCTTGTTCGGTTCATTTACAAAGGACACTTAATGCTACCTAAATGGAAGAATGGGTGCAAGAAGTCCTGAGGATGGATTTTCTCTCTCTTCTCTCTGAATCGGCGTTCTTAGGACCAAGGTGTGTCTAACGGGGGTGACTCTGAGGTCTGCTCTTAAAAGCTCCAGTTCAAGTCATTTCTGTCCAGACCCAGGGCACAAGGACAAACATAAACTAGATCATTTCTGTCCTCTGCTGGAAAACCTTCCGATGCTTCCTCCCATTCCTTCCCAAGCTCCTTGGCCTTGCTCCTCACAGATGAGCTAGAGTCAGCGCGAACCGGCACAGGTCTCCCCAGCTCTGGGTTCAGGTCTCACACTGGTAACTTGAAAGATGCATTTATACCCTGGCGATTGGTGGCGTGACACATCCACACCCTTTCCCTGCCCCGTTCCTTCTCTCATTTAGAGCTGGGTGTAAATGTCTACCAGCACACCCTGCCTTGGTTCCTATCATCACCCTGTCCCTCAGGCCAGGCCGACCTTCCTTTTGTCCCTTGAACACATCAAACTCCTCCCTTTGGAACTTGTGCATCTCTAGGACCCCAGCCTGGAACACACCTGCCATAGAAGCAACTGCCCGTGCTCTGACCCCTCCGTGCACACAGGCTTCCAAAGACCAGCTGCCAGGACCATATTTACACGACCATATTTACACTGGTCATCTGCTGCACGAGTGCCGGGGAATGAAGATGCCTGACCCTCCCACCCCTATATTCCCTTAGTGAAGACCCTCAAGAGCCAGTGGATGGACAGCCCTGCCCCTCAGCCCCTCACATGAGGCAAACCTGAGATGCTTATATGCCACGCCCTCTGATCTCCTTTTCTTCTACATCATTTCCCGCTCATCCAACGGTTTCCCAAGGTCACCTTCCAAATAAATTTCTTGTATTTTAATTTCTATCCATATTTTAATTTATCCTAGAAGTTCTGCTTCTAGGAGAATCTAAACCAATTACGACCTCCCCTTGTCTGGCTCCTTCTTGCTCTTCAGGTCTCAGCTCACTATGTCCTTGAACAAGCTCATCCTGGTAACTGCTCATCTCCTGTTTCCCCACCCAACCCCGCCTGGATCCTAAAACTGCCAGAGCTTGGTTTTGAACTGAGATCTCTCTGGCTTTAAGACCACAGCACTGTCTCTGGGGTGAGGGTGGGGACTTTTCAAAGGAAGGTTATGAGCCTGAGAATCCATGATCTAGATATTTTTAATAAGTTTCCCCAAATGATCCTTATCATGGCGAATAGCCACAGAAGAGAATACCCCAGTGGATTAATGATCACGTACTGTCCTTTTAGTACTAATTTACTACACATTTATTCATTTGGCAAATATTTACTGAACAAAGGAGATAGTGCTTAGCAAGATAGACCTTCTGGGGCTTCTGAAGACACTTGTTTTTATGATTAGAAAGTGAATTGGTCTTTGTGGGGTTTTTTGTTGTTGTTGTTTTATTTATTTATTTTTTTTTTGGTACTGGGGATTGAATCCAGATACAGTTTATCACTGAGCTATATCCTTAGCACTTTTTTGGGGGGAGGAGGGGGTACCTGAGATTAAACCCAGGGGCACTTAACCACTAAGCCACATCCCTAGCCTTTTGTATATTTTACTTCGAGACAGGGTCTCAGGGTCTCGCTGAGTTGCTTGGGGCCTTGCTAAATTGCTAAATTGTTCAGGCTGGTTTTAAACTCATTATCCTCCTGCCTCAGCCTCCTAAGCCTCTGGGATTACAGACGTGCACCACCATACCCAGCATAAATTGAGTATTTTTTTTTTTACTCTTTAAAAAATTTTTTTTAGTTGTAGATGAACACAATACCTTTATTTTTTTTTTTAATTTATTTTAATGTGGTGCTGAGGATCAAACCCAGTGCCTCACCCATGCTAGGCAAGTGCTCTACCACTGAGCTACAGCCCCAGGCCCTGAATTGAGTATTTTTAAAAGCAACAGAGCCAGATGCAGTGGCGCACAGCTGTAATCACAGCAGCTCGAGAGGCTGAAGCAGGAGGATCGCGAGTTCAAAGCTAGCCTCAGCAAAAGCAAGGTGCTAAACAACTCAGTGAGATAAATGTCTCTAAATAAAGTACAAAATAGGGCTGGGGATGTGGCTAAGTGGCCAAGGGCCCCTGAGTTCAATCCTTGGTAATTCCCCCAACCAAAAAAAAAAAAAAAAAAAGCAACAGAAACAGAACCAGAACCATCTGTGTGCTGAGTAAAGGAATGACAGCTCTTGCTGGGCCCAGGATCCCTCCCAGCAGCCTGCCCTCTCGTGAGCTGGCTTACAGTTCAGTGGTCAGGGATCATGGTGTCTCCAGGCATTTCTGCCAGCTGGTCCATTAGAACATTATTAAGTATCCTAGGAAAGAGGATCATCCGATCAAGTGACTTGGGTGGCCCTGCACATTATAGCCCCATCTTGAAACTGCACAGTGCATAGCTGCATATTAAGGGTTCTAAGAAGTTCTGCAGTGACAATAAATAGCTGAAACATTCACTGTGCTTTTTTATCTATGTCTCATCCAGTGATGTTGTGTGAATCTCGAGAAGTTCCAAACTCACTTGACCGTGCAACCCCTCCCCCACCTCCCATGGAGAATCTCCTTCCTTTAATCCCAAAATATTTATCTGATATCTAGTTTGTGTCAGGCGCCATGAAGGACACGGGGATGACACAGGACGGTCCCCACCTTTAGAGATCTCACACTTTTTAGGAAAACAAGCACCAAAGACATGCTCACAACCTAAAAATTCAAGAAGGTGTGATCCAGGCAGTGATGGAGAATTCTAGAAGCTAACCTGCCTCCATGGGAAAAGAACACTGAACTCATGGTGGGAAACTTAGGTCTAGGGCAATGGGTCTCAAACTCTTGTGAGAACTTTTCATGATTGAAGGACTCGAAAACCCAGCCACTTCAGCCTCTATCGTTTGCATGTTCTTGTACAATATTTCTGCTTCAATGAAATGTAAAAAGAAGCCGTGATCGGGTTTGTGTTAACTTTATAAACCACATCGTTTCACACCTGAAATGAAGACAGCATTTTCAAATTAGGACTGTCACAAAAGCCTGCTGGCAGGCATGTGGGGACTACAGGTTTGAGGTTCTTTCTACTGGAAGGCTGGCCAGAGTTCTGGGTTCAAACCCCAGGGCAAAACATGAGCTTTACTAAGTTCCCCATTTGTGCTGCTGCTAATGAGAATAACAATACTTTTCTGATGTCCTTGTTGAGGTTGTGCCGGGACAAAAGGCTGGAGACTGATTTTCTCAGAAACCAAGATCCCCTGGGTAGTCAGCTCACCACCTCCAAGGCTCCTCCACACTTTGGGGGACACCATTTCCTAGCTCTTTCCAGCCTGACATCTCACCCTAGGAATACACAGTAAAATTGGGCATGGAGTAAGGAAATATTCAGAAAAACCTGCTTCAGTGAGAAGATTGTCTCCAATTCAGGAAAACCAGGACTGATCTTGTCACATTTAGGGGCATAATTAATGCCTGCTACACCCGCCGATACGTCTCTACAAGGTAGAGTACAGAGATTCACTTTTCCCATCTGTAAAACTTTAACACCTTAACTAGGAACACATTTTTTTCTCTCTCTTTTCACAATGTACCTCGAAAAGACTACTTCCCAGGCGGCCCTTGTCTTAGGAAGAGAGAGAAGGAAGGTCTTTTAAGGGCTCTGCTTTTCATGTTGGAACTTGAGTGACATTGCTGTGCTGAGGTGTGTCCTCTCACAGGGCGACCTGCTTATCCAATGAGCAATGTACACATCGTGGCCTTTCTTGTGTGATCTGCCCTGGTGGAGACAGGGCTTCACTTTGATTACTTAATTACATGCCAAGACACTAAAAGTGGTTAGAAATCTCTTCTGTGATATATTCTTTTGATTTCCCCACCAAACGTGATGCTAGAAGCAAATGTGGTTTTAGCTGCATGCTTAGGTTTTGCTGTATGTCCTCCTGCCCTCTGCTCCATGGGGGAAAGATTCAGGCATCTGAGGAGTCCAGGCTGAAGTCACTAACCTGCACCTGTGGGAACCTTCAGCCTTTCTGATCCAGTAACTGCAAGGGGAACTCTGAGTGCATTTTGTACCTCAGGCAGGCAGAGGTGATGTCTTGCTTGTGAGATTTGGGGAAGCCCCAGGAAGAGTCCTCTCTGCCTTCCTGATCTGCTAGTACAATCACCTGGGCACACTGATCTGTCCAAGACTGAGTCCTTCCCCCTTTTCACAGAACAGGTGATGAATCGAACCTCTCTGTTCCCTCATGATAGCATGTATCTCTTTGGGCCCTGACGGAGACCCGCAGGTTCCAGGATTCCTCTTTGGAGAAAGCACGGAATGTCTTGTAGCTGCAGCCCCACCTCTCTAACAAGGCCTGGCTTCCCCGCTCAGCAATTTTGCAGCCATCTGCCCAGCAGCCTCTTAACTTCCTGACATTAAACAAAAATGAAACCGAGGTTTCCCTAATTGGGGATCCTCATCAAGAATCTGTCACAGGGTCTCTTAGAAATTAATTCAGCCCGATCACTCTTCAGACCTTTGCTGAGGAGCCATGTCACAAGCATGTTCCTTGTGACACCAACTTGTCCCATTTTCATCCGGTTTTAGTTCCTTAACAAGGCTGCACGATCCGCTCTTAGCTTGCCGATTAAAACAACATGCGATTATTGCAGCAGCACTAATACCCACGGAGCTCCCACCCCAGGCTTTCTGTGCCCGTTGGTCTCCTTGTGAGGTTTCTGGATCTTTCTATGCAAGTTGAAATTGCTTCCAGATGTAACTTCGTGTTTGCTTTTCCCTCATTTCCCCTTCACGTGTAGCTGTCACGATGCTGCATTTTTTTTTTTAAAGGACTTCACCTCGTTACGCATCTGATGGAAACTGGAACAGGGTGTTGAGTTGTTGTAAAAGTTAATGAAGCTTTCAAAAGTGTGCTCCTGTAGATGCCAGCCAAACGTATTCCTAGCCACTGAAATCATGCCAGTGGTTCTCTTAGGGAGGATTCCTGAGTTAGCAGGGAAGGGATGTGGGATTCCTTCTGGACATGATGGCAGAAGCTGTCAGGGAACCCAACATGTTGTCAGCCTCCTGGAGCTTCTAGTTCTAGTCTCGGATGGAACTGATGCCTTGTTTCACCTGGAGCAGGACCGTGGAGCTAAATATGCAGCACCTGCCAGCCATCTCCTACGGACATGCCCACAGGTGAGTTATCAAGTCTCTTGAGCCTTGGTCTCCTCATCTGTAGAATGGGAATAATCACAAGCCTACCTTCTGGGGTTGGAACATGGCAAGGTGACACTGTGTCTGGCAAAGTGGGTACCAGCAGGGCGATATCCCTGTTCTCTCTGCCCTGCAGACCCAAGGTATTTTCCCTTGGGTCTGGTGCCTTAGGCCATCTCATTTCTAAAGGCACTGATGTAAAGCAAATCACAGTTATAGCTACAAACATCTAAAGCTCAGTTGCTTGTCCTGCTTCAGTAACCACCAATTCTTATCTGTGGGAACTCATGGGGCATGATGGGAGAAGTAATTGTGGTGTCACTACACCACACTACGCCCTATGCCAGGCAGCAGTCACTGAAGCAGGAAACATTCATCCAGACTGTACGACTTAAATCATCAGCAAAATCTGAAGAGAGGTAGGAAAAAAAAAAACCTACGTGTGCTAAATGAATTGATTTTCATAAAATTAACATTATACAGTATAATAGCATTTTCCAATATAAAGTCTTTCCCCTATTAATATTTATAATGCTGTAAGGATTAAATCACACCTTTGTAATTATTTTAATCTTTTTTAGCTTTGTTTTGTTCCAAAGATAAGGGCTTGTTGTGGGCTTTTTTTGTTTTTTACTTTTATCTTTAGAATGTTCTAATGACATTCTGAATTCTTCCAACAGGGACGTATTGTAACTCTAACAATGGTTACACATAATACGTACAGGAATCTGCTGTGGAGTTGGTGGGACTGAGAAGTCTACTTAGACACCCAGCTTGAAAAAACTCTTCCAGGTTTCACATGCAATGCTCTGCCTTCCTTTGCACGTACCAAGCACTACTGAAATAGAAGATCCACCCAGGTGGCTCCCCTGCCTCCTCCCTCCTTGGTCTGGGGCTTCTGGGTAGCAGAGCATCTGCAGCAGGTGCTGTGCAGGCTGGCTGTGGACTCCACAGCTGGGCAGAGCTGTGCTGGCCAGTCTGCAGGCTCCCATAGCTCCAGAATGGCCTGGATCTCGAGCAGTGTGCACAGAAACTGCACACCCAACCCAACAGGCAGTGCAGGAAATGTGGCCAGCAGCCACGTCACAGGGCCTCACTTGTGGGCTGGTGGATGTGGGCAAAACCTACTCTTCTTTCTCTACCAGCAACAGGTTCTTCTTCTTCTTCCTCTTCTTCTTCTTCTTCTTTTTTTTTTTTTTTTTTTCCTCATACTTACCAATATTTTAAATCTGGGCTTCTTTCTGAACACTCGAGCTGAGTATTGACAAAAGGCCTAGTAAGGCCCAGCCTCTCATCTGCTACCTCGTGGGTCCTACCCAGCTTGCTAGACCCGCTGTGACAAAGCATCACAAACAAGATGGCTTAAGCAACATTGATGTATTGTCCCGTGGTTGTGATCGAGGGGTCACAGGGTTGGTTCCTCTGAGGGCTGTGAGGGAGGATCTCCCAGTTTCCAGGCCTTTCCGTCACTCCTCACCTTGCAGAAACTTCACTGACCTCTGCCGTCCCCTTCGCATGCCGGTCTCTCTGCAAGCGTGTCTGCCTCGGGCCCAAATTTCCCCCTTTCATGAGGACACGGATCACATTGGATGAGGGCCCACCCTAAGGACCTCATCTTTACTTGATCATCTGCAAAGACTCTGTTTTCAAATAAGGTCACCTGCACAGGCACTGGGGATTGGACTTCACCTATATGGGGTCCTCTTCTCTGTCCCTTCCCTCATCACCCTGGTGCAGGCCACCAGCATCCCCTGGCCTGATTTAGAAAACCCGTTCCCTCTGCACTGCATATTCTCCTACTGGAGGTGGAGGGCTGGGAGCTCCTGGGAAGTCAACTCATAGAGGGAGACAATTGTGCAGGAGGCCTATTACGGGTGCTCTTAGGCCCGTGCCCTGGAAGGAAGGAAGGAAGGAAGGAAGGAAGGAAGGAAGGAAGGAAGGAAGGAAGGAAGGAAGGAAGGAAGGAGGGAAGGAAGGAGAGAGAGAAGGAGGGAAGGAAGGAAGGAAGGAGGGAAGGAAGGAAGGAAGGAAGGAGGGAAGGAAGGAAGGAAGGAGAGAAGGAGGGAAGGA
>PVHX01002243.1:0-23633 GCA_004024805.1 Geosciurus inauris
CTTAAGAATAGGTCTCATTCTTAAACAAAGCATAGGAGGTACTAGTATGATACACTAAAATACTAAAAGTCAATTAAATATTTGATCATTTAAACACATTTAAATTAACACCAAAAAACATTTTCACTGATCAAAGTTAATATTTACTGTTGCTCTTTCAGTTCAGGTAATTTTCATTTTATGAAGTAGCCATAATCTTAATACCAAAATTTAACAAGGATATTATGGAAGGAAAACATTATAGTCCAATCTATCTAATAAATGTAGCTTTAAAATCCTTAAAAAAGAACATCAGTTACCACTTCTGACGTACAATAGAAGAAATAAGAAATAGAAAGGAGACATAAATGAAGGCTAAGAAAACAGAATTTTAATTGAAAAGTTCCACATATTTTTCCAGGCCTGACACTCCCTAAGCCTGTCTCCCTTCTAGGCCTGTTACTCCCAAATTTCTGGAAAATCTGTAAATCTACTTGTGCACTGTTAATTAGCCCCCCAATAAATAGATTAAGCGAAGAGAGATACTATACCTTGAGGAGTCTATAATTTACAGGACTTTCTGGAACCACCTATTTGATCAGATAATGAAGACTACATCACTCTAAGAATCCTGAGATTTGACCAGATCACCTCAAACTGTCTTGAGACCACCAGACTGATGTCATTCCTACCCACCCCACACCAAGTTTTCTTTAAGAGACTAGCACTCCAAAACCACATTTCTCACTTTCGAGATGGCTCACACTTGCCTTTGAATGCATATTCTTTGCTTTAATACAAAAGATGTCTCTTTTAAGACTGCCCACATTCTTATTTGAATGCATACCTACCTTCCTAAATAAACTGTCTAAGCCTTGAATGGCATGCTGAAATTCTTTTCCATCAAGTATGCCAAGAACCCTGATGGTATTGAGTCAAGTCCCCCCACCCTTCCCTCCAAAAACTCTCAAGGACTCTTTCTGAGACACCTCTTCTCAGATGACACTATCTCAATTTGAAATTGACTGGAGGTCATGGCCAGGGCAACAAGGCAAGAAAAAAAAAATGTATATAAACTGGAAAGAAATAAAATTTTATGTACAGATGACATCACTATGTATATTAAAATATTAAGCAATCTACAGAAAATATATAAACTAATTTAGGAAGACCAAAAAAGTTATTATGATAGGCAGCTTCAAAAGGTGATCCAGTGATTTGTGTCTCCTGGTATTCTGGTCCTTGTTTAACTATCACTGAGTATGGGCTGAAACAAGTGATCCTCAAAATTGATAAAATGCCTATTAGGTGACAAAAAGTAATGTCTTCTGTCTTGCTTATTCTTGCTCACTCTGATGGAAGCTAGTTAGCAAGTAAATGCTGAAGGTGCTGCCTGATTTCTTCTTGGTGCTTATAGTAAATTGGGAAAAAAGATATACTGAAGGAAAAAAATACTAAAAGTAAAAGGAATGAGAATTCATGATTTCAAAAATTCTCAGCCTTTCCACATAGCAAAACACATTAAAATTAAGAAATATCTTATAAATTTCAAATCCAGGATACTACCAGAAAAAACACACTCTAGAGATAAAGCCAAGGATAAAATTCTGTTAAGACTTCAGAAAGACTGAAGTTGATGTCTCAATACAAACAACAAAAGATGTGTTCATGAGATTAAGGTTGGGGCTCACAATTGCTTCAAACCAAAAAAGAGTCTCAACAATGTTTTAAGCTAAGTTTTATGATAATAGAAAGCCACAGATAACTAATATAATTTTTTTTTTTTTTTTTTTTTTTTTTAAAGACAAGGTATCACTAAGTTGCTCAGGCAATCCGGAACTGAACTAATGATCCTCTGGCCTTAGCCTCCCAAGTCACTGGGATTACAGGTGTGCACCACTGTGTCTGACTACTAATACAGATTTTAATGTATTCGTGAGTTATTTTAAATTTTCATCAGATTTTTCAGTGTCTGTATCTAACTGCATCTTCAGTTGCACTGTCTCTTTTATACTTGATTCTGTTACCTCTACTTTTTCCTATGCTTCATATTTTACGGATATCTGTACATTCTGGGTGAGAAGGTAGGGTCTGAAGTACATAATTCCAATTTTACTAATAATGGGCAGAATTTGCCTTTGCCTAGGTTTTCAGTATAGGGATTTTGTTGATCTAATCAGGAATTGGGTGGGTTTGTGGTTGACTATTGCTGTGGTGACCCTCAGGCTTCAAATTCCTCCAGGCATAACTTCCCTTCAGGTGGGTCATATGAACTTTCTTAAAGTCTAGTTCTACCCTCAGTTTTGTCTTACCACCTAGAATCTATTTAATGAGTTTCTACTCTTCCCAGATACTTATTAGTCTATTGGTAGGGATCTGAGTTGGAGTAGTTTGTTTTGTTGTTTTTCTAATGATAACCTGTGATAATTAGTTTCTGTATGTCTGAGTCTTCCTAAGTGCTCCTGTTCTACAGTCTAAGACCTACAAGTAACTCTGCCCTCCCTCCTGGCCCACCTACCCCCCAAACACACACATACACACACACACACACACACACACACACACACACAGCCCCTGTCACAGGTAGTTTTTATGAATGCCCTAAGGACAATAATTTATGTTGCTCCTCCTCCTGAACTTTGTTTTTTGGTACAGAAGGGAGATAGAGGAGATGCATACAGGAAATATTTCATGTCCTTTCCATAGCAACTGCTGTTCTGCTCCAACAGACCTGCACCAAGGGGAATAACTTATCAGAGTTTTCCTTTTGTAAGTGGACAAATAAATGAGGATGGTGGGAATATGAGGTTAAGAGAATAATTCTATAAAATGAGCCCACTGTACTGACTACCCATGAAACCGGCCTTGAAAATCAGGATCAGGTCCTCTTTCCCCTGGTGTTGAAGATTAAACACCAGAGAATGCTGAGGCAAGAACAAAGAGTAAATTATATTTAAGAAATAGAATAGAGAGAGAAAAAGAGAGACATTCCTCCGGAGAGGAGGGGATCCAGAGCTTTTGCCTGAGGGAGTGGGGGTGTCTTGCCCCTTTTATAGATTTCAAGTTTCCTTTCTTCTCATGCTCCCTGCTCCCATCCTGCCTATGTGACCAAAGGTGCAGGAAGAGAGTCATCCAGGTGACTGCTTGTGTTGAAAAATGTGATCCTTCCCCTCCCAGGAGGCTGTTGGCAATTTGGTAATAGGGAGTGCTATTTACCCATTTCCTTTTCTTTGATAATCAGCTAACTGTACTTTGCCATGGTATCACCTACATGCTTCCTCTGCCAAAAAGCAATCTTCCTGCAGCCCTGCCTCGCCAAAGGGACAGGAAATGTCACATTCCTTAACAAACAGGCAGGGGCAGAAGACCTGGCAGTCAATGTAAGTAATGAATGATGGGGATTGAGAAAAAGGCTGGTTATCAAAGAAACATCTCTGGATTGCATTTCCCAGCACAAAGAGTTGCTAGTAATTACCCCCCCACACACACACACCCTAATCCTGTGCTGCTCCTTCCTGCACTTAGGCACATACACAAAGATGAAAGAGAAGGTGTGGGGAGAATTCTGGGGATCTATAAAAAAGCAAAACTTGCTTTCTACGCTTATTTCTAGAGTGTTTGATCTTCAACAACGATTCTCATTTCCAAGACCAGTAACACTTAATGAGAAGGGCTCTTACCAAGTAGGACCTATGAAGGAAAATATGTCAACAGAGTTCAACCTCCCTCCATATTTGCAGTCCAAGGAGTTATCCAACTTACCTGCCCACATTTGGCCTTCATCCATCTACTGTCTATTTGCAGCTGTGTCCGCCCCAAGTTAGCTAGCACTCATACCTATCTTTGCCAGTAAGCATAAGTCCCCTTAGATTTCAGGTTAGTTTGTTGGTTACCCTTCAACTTCAGCTTACCCTTCAACCTCAGTGTTTTAAGAAATATCCTAGGCTTGTAATTATTGTTCCATCTTTTTATGTATTATTGTAAGACTGAGAAGAACATTCTTAAAGTAATTTAGGCTTACCTACATATACTTATCTACTTGATTGGGTATTTATTTGGTTTTGTTCATATTTTCCTAATATCTGCCTTCAATTTCCAAAACTGGAACAATTTTTTGCAACAAAACATAAAACAATATTAGATAATAACCCATAGAACTATGATATTTATTAATTATAAAAGAGGAAAAAATAACTTCACAATGGAGAAACCTGGCAGACACCATCTTAACCAGGTGACTAAGGTTAACTACATCAGATAAAAAAACAATTTCAGGTAGTCCTCGATCAAACTATCTGAAAAGGCTTTGGTATTCTTGCCATAATGCAGAATCTGAATCTAATTAAGAGAAAACATACGTATCCATATTAAAGAATATTCTATAAAATATGTAACTAACACTCATTTTAAAAAAAGTATCAAGATTATGAAAAACTGAAGAGCTATCACAGATTAGAAAACACTAAGGAGATATGACAACCAAATGTAATGTATGATCCTGAATTGAATATTAAAATCAGAAAAAATGATAATATGAAAAGTCCGCAGTTTAGTTAATATTATTACATCAATGTTAACTGTTAGGTCCGATCAGGGTCTAGGATGTCCAATTGGAGGGACCGGTCAGGGCAGCTGCGATCAGGGCAGCTACAAAACGGAGCTGCCAGCCAGATGCTGACCATCACCAGTAGACACGCCTCCTGTCAATCAGCGGGTTTTTCCTGACCTATCCAGGAAGGACACTGGCCTTCTCTTCCTGCCCCCAAGCCTTCCCCTTCTTTATCAGGCCTTTTGAAATTGTTTGTACGCCAGAGCACCAGTGCCATTTCTCCTGAACACACTCTGATAGACGGGAGAATTCAGCCCGAGAGTGTGTATTTCCAAGAAAGCCTTGCACAGCGGCTTTAAATCATCTCCTTCTAGTCCTCTGGTCTTTACATAATGGTGCCGAAACCCGGGAGAGTTCTTGAACCTCCCCCTGTACTAGGGTAGAGGCAAACTCTCTGGACCAGACCAGAAGCTGCTGTCTTCCCCCTCCAGACCAACAAAAGTAAGATAGGCTGCCCCATCCCGTCTCCTCTGACTTCTCAGCTTTCCCCCCACCACCGTCTGCTCCAGAGGCCTACCCGTAAGTCACACGTGTGCATAGGTCTCTGTCCGAGACCATCTGGATTGGGGAGACGTCCCCAGCCCTCGTGTTAGCCATCTGCCGCTGTCCAGGGCCCCGGAAAGTTTCCAGGGACGCCTGAATTTTCCGCCTGGCCCCCCCATCTTCCCGTGGACGTGAACATTTTTAGGGATGCCTTTTTCTGTTCCCGCCCACTTCCCGAGACCGCTGAGAAGTCACAAGGAACACCGACTCTTGTCTAGACCCCAAAACTCCACTGTACTATGGCTTAGATAATGGATCAAAATGGCCTCCAGGGGGAACTTTTGATTTTCAAATGCTCACTGATTTGGCTAATTTTTGTCACTGGATGGGGAAATGGACAGAAATTCCTTACATTAAGGCTTTGTTGGAAAGTGTGCTCTCACCCCTCCCTTCTTTCCCATCTGTTCTGTCCTCTCAAGTTCTTCTCGCTAAAAAGTCCCCTTTCCCATTTGCTCTTCTGTGTCTCCTTCCTCATTCTCTGATTTACACATGTGGCCACCATTATGTCTCGTTCCCTGTCCAGACCCCACAGCCTACCCCTCCCCCACCAATTCTCAGGCAGCTCCAAAGCCGCAACTCTAATAGTAGTCTGCAACCCGAAAAAAAGAAAAAAGAAAAAACTGTCTTTTATCTGGCTAGCCTCATTGCTCAAAAGTCATAAGAGATAATATTTTATAAACTTCTACACCCAAACCTGGCCTTAATGCCAACTGGGGACAAAAAGGTTAAAAGCCCTGGGCAACAATTCCCAGGCCAGACTGAATTGGAGTTTACTATTCCCTTGTGACACCCCCTAGGCTGTCTCTCTGCCAATTTTAAAACCCACTATTCCCACACCAGACCCCCATCCAATCCTCAGTTCCTCAGCACAAAATGATTGAAATGAGGGTTCTGACCTTTCACTCAAACAATACAGCCAGAGCTTTTTACAGCCTGGCGAGCTACCTGCCTTGCGGCAGCCCCTCCCCCAAGGCTTACCGCTTTCACAGCAGCCCAGGCCTCTGTTTTTTCAGACCTTAGCTCAAGGAAAAAAAAAAGGGAAAAAGGTTAATTTACATCTACCTAAGCTCCCCCGCCCATTTCTTCTTCCTCCATTCTCTCTTGTTGCTTTGCTGAAACAACGGCTGTCATTTTTCTCTTTCTAGGACTCTTCACTCTTACATTTTTAAACTTTAATTCTGCGTGCTAAAGTTAAAACTTCTGATCAGATGTATCTTATCCAACTATGAAAGTTTTTTTTTACTCTACTGAGACAAGGTATACCTACCTTTAATTCAAGAGGCCTTTTTACTTTTCATTTTGTCTGTTTTTGTGTATTGCCTGTCTTGTCTACATGTGTTCATGTAAATCCAATATATAGAGCGCTCATAAACTAAAATTAAAATTGGATCCAAATATCTTTAATTCACATAATTTAAAAGGTTCAATTTAAATTGGGTAAACAAATAAAGATAAAGACATCTTTGAAATTACTCAACTCACAAGTCTTTCTAGGTGGTCAAAGGACTAATAAAATGTTAATGTCTATAAAATGTCTAATATATCTTATTGTCAGAAATTTCTTCAAGGGAAAAATGTTGCTGTTAAATATGCTTGTCTAATGTCTTGTTTATTTATAATGAAAATAAGCAAATGAGATCTGATATTGAGTACTCAAATATGTTTGTTAGATAAAATGTTAACTATTAAATCCAATATCAAATACTTTTAATTCCTTTAAATTCCACAGGGTAACATTTTTACTGTTTAAGTGCTAAATTTTGAGAAAATTTAAAATTGCTTTGTCATCATTAGAAACAAAATTTCTTAATTTAAAGCCCAACAGGTATAATTCTATATACTTAAACATTGTGTTTTCATAAATGATAAATGAATGTAATTCTATCTTAAGATTGAAAGCCAATTCGACAAGAGGTCATAAAGGTTTATTTTTGTTTTATTTACTTGGACTATGTTTGGCTTTGATTAGGTAATTATGCTTCTTCAAATCTAAGCAGCAACCTCAATGCTGAAACCTAAGTTTGCCCCTTATCTAGGATGCTAAGCTATGTAAATCATTGGTTTGCCATCTGCCTCTGTATTAATCTGTCAGTTGTGAATTCCTAAGATATTTACCTTCAAAATTCTCTGTTACAGAAACTTCCCTGCTCCTGGACTGGAGCTGCTGCCCTCAGAGGACAGCCACCACGTGGCTAAATATAGGCTTACTTAATTTAAATTTAAAGGTTAAAGTCAATTGTCCTTTCTTTCAATACAAAGGTTTATAAATTTCTAAAGGTTTCTATTGTTTCATTTAAAGTACTATAAATAACATAAACTATTTCTTAGCATTAAAAATGGAGTAATTTGCCTAACTTCAAAAATTTACAAGGATTATTTTGGAATGTGAATCTAAATGAAGGGTAAATTTCTAAGGTTTATGTTTGTGACTAATCTGACTATAATTAATACAAGTTTATTTAATTTAAACTTTAATGTACTAATATAAAAATCTAAAACAGTGTTCTGTTCTTAATAAGATAACTTTCTTACATTTGTCAGGTTTTATCACTTGGGGAAACTAACTTTCAAAAAATTAAGGTTTATATAACTGTGGTTAAACAACATCAATGCAAATATGGTGCTACCAGGCCTATTTTTATATTAAATGTGTTCATATCTTCCAGGTATACAAGTCTTTAAAATAGAAAGTTTAAAAGAATGTTATATCAAGTTGATGTTCTCCAAACTAAAGCTGCATGGTAATTTTAAACTCATAAGAATAGCAAATTTTATTGAGGGTTTATTTCTATAACTAAACCTCTTATCCATAAGATAGAGTTTTCTGTCACCTTTTACACTGGGGTAAAATTTAAATGTTTCTTTAAGTAAATGAGAGCCTAATCTATTTAAAGTCTAATATGGTAAGACATGATCTTTACTACTTTTCCACACCAAAAAAGGTTAAAAGCCCTCTCAGCCTTTCTTAATTCATGTTTTAAATGTAATATCATATTATGTTAACTAGCATTCATGTGAAGTCAGAAAACAATGTATGACAACTTTATAAAATGATATTTAAGAAACAAAGATCAACTTCAGAACTAAGACACTTTAAGATTTTGCAAGGAGCCCTGCCTTACCTGAGATAAAGTTCTATCTCCCAGCTTATTACAATGGCTTAAAAATAGGCAACACTCTAGTTCATTTAAAGTTATGTTCAAAGGATTATGTTGCAAAGATTACTAGGATTTCAACCAGAAAATATAATATATAAATCACCCAAATTTTCAGATAGCTATTACACAAACTAAACTTATTAATTTTATTTTATATTTTCCTTAAACTATATGGCTACTGCCTGTTAACATTTTACAGAGGTACTAATTCAAGAACAGTCAACCCAATTTAATTTAAAATAAATCAGCCACTACCTATAGGATAGACCTTAAAGTTAAAGCCCAGTACCCTTACTTTATAACTGGTGAAATTGGCTTGCTGAGTGTTTAAAATCAAGACTAAAAAACTAAAATTAAATTAAAGGGCCAAGAAAACCAGTATTTGGCTCCTGCCCTCTGAGTCAACCTGAATCGAAGGAATGAGGAAACTTCTCTAAAGCGCTCTACACCTCTGGGCTGCAGGACCTCCTTATCAGGGAGATTTCTGAGACCATTAGAGAATTAAAGAGCCAATCAAATGCCATACAATGAACAAGAAGGTCGAAGAGAGAGGGAACCATCTCTCATGCTTCCCAGGGAAGCCACATGGTCAGTGCCAGACCTCAACATATCCTAACACAGATGGCATTAGCAGAGCTAACAAGCTGCTCTCAAGTTCCTCAAGGATGCCTCACAGGAGACCAAAAGGTAACTCTTAACAATAAGTAAGAACAAAAGTCAATTTGACTTGCTTCATCTTAAACACCTAGCAAAACCAAGAACACAGCCATTCCTGGGCATTTAAAATAATTTAAAGATAGACATCTGTGACATTAAAAAATAAATACTATGTTAACATGCCTTGTCCTCTCCAGCCTTGTTATGGGGACAAATTCTCAACCCTTATACTTCCTACATTTCAGACTGTTCCTCTATGTAGATTTGAATCATAAATGTAATTCCCATTGATGTTCCTCAATTAACTGTACAGTAAGGCCGAATTACCATGACTGTTACCATCTCCCTTTCTAGGGCAAAAAGGGCTCTCCTTGGCCCCCATTTGCTGCCTCTGGGCTGAGGCAGGAGGACTTGATTATGCAGTAACTGCTACTTAAAAACTTAAACGAGTTTCATTACAGAACCAACCAGCTTTGGACTCCCATCATGCTGGACTCCCACCAAACTCAAAATTTCTTGGCAGCCCCCTTCTTTTTCTGCTAATCAGTAATCACTCCCAAGCCTGTGTTCCTACCCACAGGTAATATTTCTACATTCAAGCAACATGACTGACCACCAGAGGCTCCCACACCCCTGCATCTGCCTCCCTGCCTGATCAACACCTGAGCCATCTCCCCTTCTCGGTGCCCCCCAATCCCACACGAAGTAGCCAGACTGAATCTGCTATCCTATATCATCAAAAAGGCCGAGATGTTAGGTTGGATCAGGGTCCAGGATGTCCAATTAGAGGGACCGGTCAGGGCAGCTGCAATCAGGGCAGCTACAAAACGGAGCTGCCAGCCAGACGCTGATGTCACCAGTAGACATGCCTCCTGTCAATTAGCAGGTTTTTCCTGACCTATCCAGGAAGGACACTGGCCTTCTCTTCCTGCCTCCAAGCCCTCCCCTTCCTGACCGGGCCTTTTGAAATTGTTTGTACGCGGGAGCACCAACACCATTTCTTCTGAACACACTCTGATGGATGGGAGAATTCAGCCCGAGAGCGTGTATTTCCAAGAAAGCCTTGCTCAGTGGCTTTAATTCATCTTCTTCTAGTCCTCTGGTCTTTACATTAACTTCTTAGTTTTTATAACTGTACTACTTTAATTTAAAATGTACTGAAAGCTAGGTGAAGGATATATGGAAATTCTATCTTAGTAACTTTTCTCTAAATTTAAAATGAAACCCCACCTAAACATGAGCAGTGAATGTGTGGGGAAGGGCAAAAGTGAGGGAATGGAGTATCCATGAAGGATTTTATTTTATCTGCAATTTTATTTTTTAAATTGCACAGTCTTAATATTTATGTAATTTCAAGTAAATTAAAATTGGAAGGAAAAATACACTAAAGTGAATAAGGATGCAATATTTTGGCCTCTGAAAGAGCTAACATAAAATAGCACTGAAGTATATCCAGTTACCTTTGAATCAACAGCAAAACTAGAATTAATAAGTGAATTCGGCAGGGTTTTAGAAATCAGGATTAATATAAAATTCAATCACATTTCTACATACTATCAACAAAATATATGAAAACCAAAATAAAAACCATAATACCATTTATAATTGCTCCAAAGAAAATTAAATATTTAGATGTAAAAGTGAAAAATGTGTAGAATCTATATCCCGAAAATCACAAATAGCTATTAAAAGAAATTAAATACTTAAATAATTGGAGAGACATAGTATATTCATAGGTTAGAAGACTCAATACAGGAAAGACTTCAATTCTTCCTAAAACTGCTTTATAGCTTGATGTAATATATATTAATAAATCAGCAGAGTTATGACAGAGTTTGACAAAGTTATGCCAAAATATTATAGGAAAGACTAGTACTAAAAAAGCTAAAACAATTTTAAAAAAGAATAATGAAGTGGAAGGAATCATTCTACTCAATATTAAAGCTTATTATTCTGTACCTGTACAGTAAACAGATCATTGGTAAAGAGATAGACATCTAGATCAATGCAAACCAAGGAACCCGGAAAGAGACTCATACAAACACGTCCCATGCTGATTTCTGACAAAAGTCACAAAAAATTTCAACAGGACTGGGGATGAGCTCAGTCAGTGTTAGAATGCTGATCTAGCATGTGCAAGGCCTTGAGTTCAATCCTAGTATTAAAATAAAAAACAAAACAAAACAAAAACCTCAACTTAGTCATCACACAGTATGCAAAAATTAACTTGAAATGGATCATGAACTTAAAAGGGAAAAAAATGTTAGAATGTTCTAATTGAAATGAAAAACTTTTGTTTTATAAAATATTGTGGAAAAGGATGAAGAGGCAAGCTACCGACCAGAAAAAAATAACTGGAAACTACATAGCCTACAAAGGATATAAACATATAAAGAACCTCAAAACCCAAGAATAAAAAGTCTAAACATCCACTAAGAAATAAGAAAATGAATGAACAGACATTTCACTGTAGAAGACATAGATGGAAATAAACATATTAAATAATGTCCAATATCACTGGCCATTAGATAAATGCAAATTAAAACCAAGATGATATTACTAATAAGCACCCATAAGAACTGCTAAAATACAAAGTAATTACAACAAATTTGTTAGCAAATTCAGAGAACCTAGATCTTTTGCATTGCTGAGAATATAAAATGGTACAACCATTGTGAAAAGTAGTTCAGCAGTTTCTTACAAACATACACTTAGGATATAATATCCCAAAGAAATAAAAATTTTATGTTTACACAAAAACCTATATATGAATGTTCACAGCAGCTTTATTTCTAACTGTCAAAAACTAGAAAAACCCAAATGTTCTCAAAAAGTGAATGGTTAAACAAATTTTACTACCTCTATATTATGGAATACACTCAGCAATAAAAAGGAACAAACCATTAGAACACGTAAAAACTTAGGTGGATGTAAAGAGAATGATGCTGACTGAAAAAAGCCCATCTTAAAAAGTTACATACTGGGGCTGGGATTGTGGCTCAGTGGTAGAGCGCTTGCCTTGCGTGCGTGAGGCACTGGGTTCAATCCTCAGCACCACATAAAAATAAATAAAATAAAGATATTGTGTCCATCTATAACTAAAAAAAAAAATTTTTTTTAAAGAAGTTGTATACTATATGATTTCCTTTATCCAGTTTTCTTGAAATAACAATTAGAATAGATAGAAAGCAGATTAGTGGTAGCTTGGAATTAGGTAAAAGGCTAAGAAGAAAACTAGTGTCTAAAAAGACCTTTTAAGTATGTTCCTTAAAAAGACAACATGAATAATCCTTGTAGCAAGACTGTTTCGTATAGTGATTGTACACAAAAACTCACAGGTGATAAAATGTCACAGAAAAAAATACATATTCAATGAGTACTTAAAATTGGTGAAATATGTAAACGACTAATGAAATCTGTCAATGCCATTGTTAATACTGTACTATAGTCAATCAAAATACTATCACTGGTGAAAACCGGGTGAAGTTGTAGGATACTGTACTATATAGTTAAGCAAACTATCATTGCTAATAACAGAGTAAAGGGCACATGGGTTCTCTGTATTATTTGTAAAAACTGCCAAGTGAATCTATAATGATCTCAAAACAGTCTTTTTTTGGTGTGAATTGAAAAAGTATCACCTTGCTACTTCACTATATTTCTGAATCTTGGATATATTTTATATATTTTTTAATTTTATTTATATATTTTATATATATATTTTATTCTTATAAAATATATGTTCATTCATCTGATATCATTCATCTGATATTTTTATCAAAAATAAAAAATAAAATAAGCACTACACTAAATAAATAAATAGGGCAGAAAGGGTAGTTTATCCTTAAATAAGAATTCCAATTAATGTGAAACAAATACGGGAAATAGAGTAAACATTAGAACATCATTGTAATAGCTGTAACAGGCAATGATTATATAGATAGATGCTAATCAAAGTCAGCTGCAGAGAAAACAGTATTTATGAATAGTTCCGGTAGATGTCCCCCAAAATATGTTCTTTGATTTGGCTAAGCATCTTTTAAAGTCCCATGTGTTAAAGGTTTGGTCCCAGCTCATGGTGCTACTGGAAGGTGGCAGAACCTTTAGGGCCTAGTGGAAGGAAGTTAGGTCATTGGGGGTGGGTCTTTGAAAGGAGGTGATATTTTGGGTAAGTCTTTTTATTAAAAGTCTTTGCTCCAATAAGAACAATGAGATAATGACATCAAAACATATTGGCAACTTTCTGTTTTTAAAAAGAGGTATCTCTCATATAATAATGCATTTCATAGAAGGTCTCCCCACCTCACCTGGCCAGTTCTTTAATTAAGTTTGCAATGCGTCTTTTGTCTTCTAGACATAAATCCTTCAATGATACACTCTTCATTCCTCGCTTGAAATTCTAAAACAAAACAAAACAAAATCTCTGGTTAACCTTTTTAAAAATAATTTTTAAATCTTTTTGAAAAATCTATTAAAATAAGTATGAAAAGTAAAATTTCTTAGATATCTTTTATCTAGTAGAACTCCATCCACTTGTTTTATTTAAACCTATTATGAACTCAAAACAGACTAAGGAACTGATTATGAACCAGAGAACACCAGGGAATTTAAATAGAAAGTGACACAAAAAGAACTTTAAAAAGATGTTCCTGATAAAACCTAGAGAAAATTAGGAAAACAACTTTCCCTTGGTGAATGTCACAAGAACAAGTGCCTAATAGAAGATACTGAGAACCTTTCATACACCATAGTCCCAAGGTTGTTTAAGGATACACCAAGATTAGCAGATGAGGCATCAGTTACTAAGCATTCAAAATACCCTAAGGTCCACTGCAATGGGTACTAGATCTAAGAACGGTAATTGTAACAGGTAAACATATATTTAGTGCTTACTATATGACAAAAATATTCTAAATTCTTTGTACTTGCTATTCCATTCACTTTTACAACAGTGCAATCAAGGTATTATTCCTGTTCTACATTGAGGGTACATAGTCTTCACAGGGTTATTGCAGTTAAAAAAAACAGAATCAGGACCAAATACAGGTTCCACAATCTGTGCTCTTAAACACTATACTATCTTATCTTTTAAGATACAAAAAAAAATTATCTGGAGTACTTTAGCAACATTAAGAAAGGTCTTTAAAGTCATATAACTCAAGCAGTCACAGGGAACAATAAGTAACATGTAAAAGGAAGAAAATGATTCTTGGAATTTGTGCAACTACCTAAGTAAGTTACTACAATTATTTCAGGTAGCCAAGACTAACCAAAAGACCTCTAAAATTAATTCTTTGGCTCTGGAAATAGTAAGAGCCAAAGGTGGGTAAGGTGGAGTAGGAAAAGGAAATAGGAAAGAGGATATGAAAATAAAATGAGTTTGCTTTTTGATATGCTCAATTTAAGATGCAAACAAGATATTCACATAGAAATGTCCAAGCAGGAAGTTGGAAAAGTGGGTCTGTCTCTCAAGTTAGTATGTTTTAAAATATAATATATGGTATTAAAGATGATGATTAAATTTTTATTTCCTTTATACTTTTCCATGTTTAAAATTTTTCTTCAATAACTATAGATTACAATGAAAATTTTTTAAAAAGATCATTTTTAAAAAATCAGCTAGAATAATTTTTTAAAATACCATTTTCCCCATTATGTCAGGGAGAGAACCTTTTATTTATTTATTTGTTTGTTTTTGTGGTGCTGGGATTTGATCCCAAGGCCTCATGCATGACAGGCAAGTAGTTTACCACTGAGCTACATCCTCAGCCCCCATCTAGAAATTTTTAAAAAATTTGTATTTGATTTTGATTTAAATTTCAATTGGCATTTAAAAGTATAAGAGTATAATCAGAAACATAATAGAGAATAAAATTTGAAGAGAGTATGGGCTCAATCAATAGTGCTAATAATCGAAAAAGTCAGATTGGGAAAAGGCACTGGATTTGGCAATAGAGAAATTGCTGATAACCTATGAAAAGACATTTCACCAGCGGTGCAATGAGTGAAATATCAAACAAGAGAAACTTCTGCACATAGGCAAAAAGTTTCGCCACTGTGTTTAACAGCAGAAACCTGAATACACAAATGTCTATCATCTAGAGAACAACCAAACAGTGACATTTCTATACAATGGATTTCTACAGGCACTGGTTATTATGCTACTGACTTTGGTCTTTAAACCCAGACTTCCATGTTCTGTTTTATGATGCTGAAGTTGAGGCTTTAGGAAACCTCTTTTTTCCTTTGTCACCTGGCTCTCATCTGATAAATTCTGCTGCTAGAACTAAATGGAGACCAGATGTTGTTAGAGAAAGAAAAGATATATCCCTTCCTATTTGTTTCCTATTACTGTCAATGTCAGCCCTGAGTTACTCACAGAACAGCTGATTTCAGTTTGTAATTTTTCCAGCCCCTGCAGAACTGGCCTTTATCAGATCTCCTGAGGAACAGCAGAAGCAGTCAAACTGGAGCTCCATCATCAAATGTCCAAGTTCCACTATAAGGGGCCCTTCCCCCAAGTTTCTAAATCTTAATAATTCCAACTTGTTCTGCCTGTTCATCTAGCCCTGGAGACTGGTGTTGTTTCTTATAGCTATTATTTTCATGATGCCTTAATATTCCCTAGTTGATTTTGGGGTCTAGCACCTACTTAACAACTCTTTATATTAAATATTCTCAGTTAAAATAACTGAATAAGCCCTATTAGTAAAGAAATAAAACATAACTATATACCACATAAAAAAATCTCACGATCACCTTTAAAAGCTTAAAACCAAGCTTGAAAAGAATCACATTAATTCCAAATAACACTGTTCCAAATTAAAGCTACAAATTATTTCTAGAAATACAAAAATACCCAGCAAGGTAAAATTCATACTGCCTGATGACATCTAAAAAAAATAATCAGGGGCTGGGATCATGGCACAGTGGTAGCGTGCTCGCCTAGCACGCGGGAGGCACTGGGTTCGATCCTCAGCACCACATAAAAATAAAATAAAGATATTGTGTCCACCTACAACTAAAAAATAAATATTAAAAAAAAAATAATCAGGCAGGCAAAGAGGTGGGAAAATATAAGCCATAATTAAGAGAAAAATTATTCAATTAAATTCTGCCTATAAATAACATGAACATTAAAGTGGGTAGACAAAAACATTAAAAATTAGTTTACTGATATTCTGTATGTTCTAGATGCCAGAAGAATGCTGAATATGTTAAGTAGAGACATGAGAATTACAAATAAAAATAAAAAGCCCAATCTAAACTTCTAGAGATAAAAAAAACTACACTGTTTCATATGAAAAATACACTGAATGAAATCAGTGGCCAATTAGGCACTGCAGAAGAAAAATTGTGATGAATTTGAAGACACAGCAATAGGAATACAAAGCATCTTAAGATAAACAGAGAACAACAAAAAGAACAGAGGACCTCAGAGTTGTGGAATATTTCTAAGTTTAAGTGAGGTCATCAAAAAAGAAAAGAAGGCACAATAATATCTGAAGAAATAACAGCTGAAAAGTCCCTGATTTGATGAAAACTATAAACCTACAGACCCAAAAAGCTTAATAAAACCCATACAAAAGAGGTATTTAGAAAACTATTCCAAAGCATACTAAAACTGAATTGTTCAAAATGAGTGACAAAGAGAAAATCTTCAAAGCAGTCAGAATTTATACACTAACAGACACACACACACACACAGGAATAAAATAGGGATGACAGTGGATTTCTCAAAAACAGTGCAAGACAGGCAAGAGAGTGCAGCATCATTTAAATGCTCACACACAAAAAACAGTCAACTCGGCATTCTAGAATCAGGAAAATATCTTTCAAAAATTAAAGTAAACTACTTTTCAAGTATACAAAAACTGAAAAAAATTAATTACCAATGTTTTCTCACTATAATGTTAAAGAAGTCCTTTAGGCAGAAGGAAAATATCAAATGGAAACTTAGATATATAAAAAAGGATGAAAATACCAAAAATAGTAACAACTTGGGTAGATGAAAAACTTTGGTTTGATTTTTTAGATCTCTTTAAAAGACAACGGAAAAGGAATCCAAACTGAAAAGGAATATGTAATGCTATCTCTATTCACAGATGGCATGATCTTTCATGTAGACAATTTTAAGGAATTTTTAAAAAATGAATTTAGCAAGGCTACAGGATATCAGATCAATTCACAAAAATAAACTATTTCTATACACTAACAGTGGACTTAAAAAGAAATTAAGAAAACAGTTCCACACACAGTAGCATCAACAAGTACGAAATATTTGACAATTCTATAATTAAAAGAATTGACTTAAAAAGAAATTAAGAAAACAGTTCCACACACAGTAGCATCAACAAGTACGAAATATTTGACAATTCTATAATTCCTATAGAAATACATGGGGCCCAAAATAGCTGAAACAATCTTTCAAGAACAACAAATTTGTAGGACTTCCCAATTCCAAAATTTCCTGCAAGGCTACAGTAATGAAGACAATACTGGCATAAATAAAAATATAAATCAATGGAACAAAAAAGGGACTCCAGATATAAACCCTTACATTTATGGGCAACAGATTTTTGACAGGGTGCCAACATCAAAAGGAAAATAACAATCTTTTTCAAAATGGACTGGGACAACTGGATGTCCATAGGCCAAAAAAATGAAGCTGGGTTACTACCTCACACCATACATAAAATTTAACTCAAATGGAACAAAGATTTTTAATAAGAGTAAGAGCTAATGTAATAAAACTTTCAAAAGAAAATATAATCATAAATCTTCATGACCTTAGATTGGACAATAATTTCTTGGATCTGAAACCAAAGCAAAGGAAACAAAAGAAAGCACTTGAAAACTGAACTTCTTCACAATTAAAAACTTGAGCTTTGAGGGATACACACACACACACACACACACACTGCACAGAATGGGAGAAAATACTAGCAAATTGTATATCTAATAAGGGACTTACAAATGGAATCTCAAAAGAACTTTCATAACTCAACAATAAGAAGACAATTCGATGAAAACACATCTGACCAAATATTTGTCTGAAAAAGATACACACATGGTCAAGAAGCACATAAAAAGATGCTCAACATCATTAGTCATTAGGGAAATTAAATTAAAATCACAATGAACATCCACTTGACATGCACTAGGATTGCTATCATCAAAAAGATGGATATAAATGGTGAGACTATGGAGATTTGGAGGCCACACACATTGCAAGTAGTAACTGTAAAATGATGTAGCCACTTTGGAAAATAATTTGGCATTTTGTCAAAAGGTTAAACATCATGTGGTTCCAAGATGGCGGCTTAGACTGACTCCTCCATGCTAGTCTCTCCAGGACCGAAGCTGGAAGTAGTGGAAATACCACCTTCCAGCCAGCTTCTAGACATCATCCTATGGCTCATCATCCCCCGCAGGAATTTCACTTGCGTGTGTGCACGCAGGGCCACCAGGCAGCAGCGATTGCCAAAAACAGCGTGACTTCAGCGGGATCAGCAAAACACAGCTGCAGCGCACGGGGTCCCAGCCCAGGGCTCGAGCCCAGGATTCGCCCTAGGTGGGCAGGGCCTGCTTCTACATGGGGTACCTGGCTCCAGCGCCCACCCAACCACGCAGGATCCCTACTAGTTGCTCCTGTGAACAAATCGTCTCCTGAGCAGGACCCCTGGCTACTGTTCTTTGTGGATCTCCATCTAACACGGTAGAACTTCCGGCACTAGGAGGCGTCAGACTGCACCTGGGAACAAACTTTGACCTCAACACAGCACACCAGGAAACAGCGTATCTACCAGCGGCCCAGAGCTTCACCCTGCTGTGAAACCCACACCAGGACACCAGCGGGGAAAGTCCAGCAAGCAATGGACAACGCCACCTACTGGAGGTGAAAGGAACCATACCTGTTTATTTAAACTGAGACTTTTTATTTTTTTTATTCTTATTTTTTATTTGATCCTTTATCTTTTTCTCCTAATATTTCTATTGTTTAATCTTTTTGTTTTATTTCTCTGCTCTTTTCTTCTTTCCTTTCTTTTTCCTTCTCTTTTTTCTCTCTCACTCTTTTCCTACCCTCTAATCTCCAACAGTTGTGAAACCAAGTATTTGTTATACAGTGGGATATGGTAGATTGGGATTTCTGAACTGTATACTAGAGTGGTATTATATAGTCTTGTAACTCCCACTTGCATAGGTTTTATTTTTCTTGCTATCATCTCTCCTCGCTGTACTCCATTTTCTTCCTCCTTACTGGTCTTCCCCAACTCTCTGTCGCTCTTTCTAGTAATAGCCAACTTCTCTTGGATTCCGTTTTCATGCTTTCTAAGATCTAATAACCATATCCTCACTTCCTACTACCCCAACATTCTATCCCACACCCTACCCCCAAGTCTCCCTAGCCCACCAACAGAAACTATAGACCCTTGTGCAAACTTATTGTTTACATAATAGATTGTAAAGGAACTCATAATTGTTGTATATCGTGACTAAACTGTAAATGTATTTGGGAGCTATTAGGAATTACTTGGTTTGAAACTATATATTGCTTGTATTGAGATCAATCAATATTGGTCTCCCCTTTAAAGGAGAAGTATTGAAACCCTGCAGGGAAACTACACCCATATAGGAGTAAAAACTGTAACAACTTGGATCAGCAGAGCTAGAAGGAAAGACACACAAACATCATGAAAAAATAGGGGAAGAAAGTAACTCAAACAAACCAAGATACATTAGAATCCATGGTCAATACGGCAGAAGAAATGACAGAACAGGAATTCAGGATGTACATAATTGAAATGTTCTGTGACTTAAAGAATGATATAAGAGAGCAAGCCCAGTCAGCAAAAGATCATTTTGATAAAGAGATACATATGCAAATACAGGAAGTAAAAGATCACTTCAATAAGGAGATAGAGATTCTAAAAAGGAACCAAACAGAAATCCTTGAAATGAAAGAAACAATAAACCAAATTAAAAATTCAATAGAAAGCATCACCAACAGATTAGACCACTTGGACAACAGAACCTCAGATACAAGACAAGATATTTAACCTTGAGAATAGAGTTGACCACACAGTGACAATGGTAAGAAACCATGAACAGAACATCCAATAACTATGGGATAACATTAAAAGACCAAACTTAAGAATTATTGGGATAGAGGAAGGCATAGAATTCCAAACCAAAGGAATGAGCAATCTATTCAAAGAAATAATATCAGAAAACTTTCCAAATATGAAGAATGAATTGGATAATCAAATTCAAGAGGCTTACAGGACACCAAATGTACAAAATCACAACAGATCTACACCAAGGCACATCATAATGAAAATGCCTAACATTCAGAATAAGGAGAGAATCTTAAAAGCCACAAGAGAAAGGAATCAGATTACATATAGGGGGAAGCCAATTAGGATCACTGCAGACTTCTCAACCCAGACCCTGAGAGCAAGCAGATCATGGCAAAGCATATACCAAGCGCTAAAAGATAGTGGTTGCCAACCAAGAATCTTATATCCAGCAAAATTAAGTTTTAGGTTTGATGATGAAATAAAAACCTTCCAAGATAAACAAAAATTAAAAGAATTAACAGCAAGAAAGCCAGCACTACAGAACATTCTTGGTAAAATATTCCATGAGGAGGAAATGAAAAACAACAATGAAAACCTGCAGAGGGAGGAGCTACACTGAAGGCCAATCAAAGGAGACATCCAGTCAAGTTAAAAACTAAGAATAAACCAAAATGTCTGGAAATACAAACCATGTCTCCATAATAACATTGAATGTCAATGGCCTAAACTCAACAAATAAAGACACAGACTGGTAGATTGGATTTTAAAAAAAGACCCAACAATATGCTACCTCCAAGAGACTCATTTCATAGAAAGAGATACTCACAGATTGAAGGTGAAAGGATGGAAAAAAATTTCTCACTCACTTGGACTGAGTAAACAAGCAGGAGTTTCTATCCTCATTTCAGATAAAGTAGACTTCAAACCAAAGTTAGTGAAAAGGGATAAAGAAGGTCATTTCATACTGCTTAAGGGAATCGTACATCAACAAGACATAATAATCTTAAATATCTATGCCCCAAACAATGGGGCAGCCATGTTCGTCAAACAAACCCTTCTCAAATTCAAGAACCAAATAGATCCCAACACAATAGTACTGGGTGACTTTAACACAACTCTCTCACCACTGGACAGATCTTCCAAACAAAAACTAAACAAAGAATCTACAAGACTTAATAGAACAATCAATGGTATAGACTTAACGGATATATATAGAATGTTCCATCCTTCAACAAGCAAATACATGTTCTTCTCAGCAGCACATGGATCCTTCTCCAAAATAGATCATATGCTATGCCACAAAGCAAGTCTTAGTAAATACAAAAATATAGATACTAACCTGCATTCTATCTGACCATAATGGGCTGAAACTAGAAATTAATGACAGTTTAAAAACACCACTACAACACCTGGAGACTGAATAATTTGCTATTGAACAATGCATGGGTAACAGAAGACGTCAGGGAAGAGACAAAAAATTCTTGGAGATAAGTGAGAACTCTGATACAACATACCAAAATCTCTGGGACACTATGAAGAAAGTGCTAAGAGGAAAGTTCATTGCATTAAGCTCATATATTCAAAGATGTAAAAGTCAACAAATCAATGACTTGACACTACAACTCAAAGCCCTAGAAAAAGAAGAACAAAGTAACACCAAAAGAAGTAGAATACAGAAAATAATTAGAATCAGAGCTGAAATCAGTGAAATTGAAACACAAGAAACAATTCAAAAAATTGATAAAACAAAATTTTGCTGGTTCTTCAAAAAAAAATAAACAAAATTGACAAACCCTTAGTCACCCTAACAAAAAGAAGGAGAGAGAAAACCCAAATTTGTGATGAAAAAGGAAATATCACGACAGACCCTGCTGAAATACAGAGGAAATCAGAAACTATTTCGAAAACTTATATTCCAGTAAATAGAAAACCCTGAAGACACCGACAAATTCCTAGAGACATATGACCTACCCAAACTGAACCAGGAAGACATTCATGACTTAAACAGATCAATTACATGCAAGGAAATAGAAGAGGTCATCAAGAGCCTTCCAACCAAGAAAAGCCCTGGGCCAGATGGATTCTCAGCCGAGTTCTACAAGACCTACAAAGAAGAACTAACTCCAATACTCCTCAAATTATTCCATGAACTAGAAAGGGAAGGAACCCTTCCAAACTCATTCTATGAGGCTAGTATCACCTGGATTCCAAAACCAGACAGAGACACATCAAAGAAGGAAAATTTCAGACCAATATCCCTGATGAATATAGATGCAAAAATTCTCAATAAAATTTTGGCAAATCACATACAAAAGCATATTTAAAAAATAGTGCACCATGATCAAGTGGGGTTCATTCCAGGGATGCATGGTTGGTTCAACATTCGGAAATCAATACACGTAATCCATCACATCAATAGACTTAAAGATAAGAATCACATGATTCTATCAATTGACGCAGAGAAAACATTCAACAAAATACAGCACCCTTTCATGTTCAAAACACTAGAGAAACTAGGGATAGTAGGAACATACCTCAACATTGTTAAAGCAATATATGCTAAGCCTATAGGCCAACATCATCCTAAATGGAGAAAAATTGGAAGCATTCCCCGTAAAAACTGGAACAAGACAGGGATGCCCTCTCTCACCACTCTTATTCAATATAGCCCTTGAAACTCTAGCCAGAGCAATCAGACAGACAAAGGAAATTAAAGGGATACAAATAGGAAAAGAAGAACTCAAACTATCATTATTTGTAGACAATATGATTCTATACTTAGAGGATCCAAAAAGTTCCACCAGAAAACTTTTAGAACTGATAAATAAATTCAGCAAAGTTGCAGGATATAAAACAAATATCCATAAATCAAATGCATTTCTATACATCAGCAATGAGTCCTCTGAAAGAGAAATTAGAAAAACTACTCCATTTGCAATAGCTTCCACAAAAATAAAATACTTGGGAATCAATCTAACAAGAGTGGTAAAAGACCTCTACAACAAAAATTACAAGACACTGAAGAAAGAAACTGAAGAAGATCTTAGAAGATGGAAAGACCTCCCATGTTCCTGGATAGGCAGAATCAATATTATTAAAATGGCCATACTACCCAAAGCACTATACAGATTCAATGCAATCCCAATTAAAATCCCAAAGGCCTTTCTTATAGAAATAGAAAAGGCAATCATGAAATTCATTTGGAAAAATAAGAGACCCAGAATAGCCAAAGTAATCCTTAACAAGAAGAGTGAAGCAGGAGGCATCACAATATCAGACCTTAAACTCTACTACAAAGCAATAGTAACAAAAACGGCATGGTACTGGCACCAAAATAGACATGTAGACCAATGGTACAGAGTACAAGACACAGAGAGTAATGCACATAAACACAGCTATCTCATACTAGACAAAGGTGCCAAAAACATACATTGGAGAAAAGATAGCCTTTTCAACAAATGGTGCTGGGAAAACTGGAAATCCATATGCAGTAAAATGAAACTAAACCCCTCTCTCTCACCATGCACAAAACTCAACTCAAAGTGGATCAAAGACCTAGGAATTAGACCAGAGATCCTGAGTCTAATTGAGGAGAAAGTAGGTCCG